>JBCEWC010020532.1:0-10887 GCA_038996855.1 Solanum aculeatissimum
CAAAGTCTTTTTGGTAATTTTAATATTTTTTCTACGCTTAGGTCTAATTCTTTTCCCTTTATTTGCTCAAATATGTTGTTTTCAAATATGATTTTTTGTTCTGATAATTCTTCATCTTGGTAATCTTCTTTAGCTATTATTTTTATATCTTTTTTAGTTAACCATTCCCGTATTTTCAGTATCTGGATAGTCTAGTTCTAGTTTATTAGCTATTTCATTTTCTGACAATTCATATATACTGTCTTCACTTTCTAATTCAAAGTCTATATTCTCTACTTGCATATATTCTTCATTATCTAATATTATTTATGTGACTTGTTTCTTTTTTGAATTTTTAGGTACCTTACAATCTTTAGCTATGTGCCCTAGTTTTCCACAATTATAGCAAGTACATTCTGTTATTTTCTTTTTTTGTCTGTATCTTCTTTTAGTGGTATAGTTTTTCACATAATATCTTCTTCTTGGTTTTTTCCATTTGTATTTTGACTTATACTTTCTATATTTATTATGTTTTTTCCTATGTTTCGTTTCATAGTATTTATCTGTGCATTCAAATTGAGGTGTTATTTTATCTTTGAAACATGCTAAGTTTTTAATTAATGTTCTTTCCATTTTTATTTCTTCCTTATGTTTTTCATATAATTCTGCAAACCATATTCGTAGAAATCTTATTCTAGCTCCTAGCATATCTGTTAATCCTGTATCGTTCCAGCTTTTTATTACTTTAGCATTAAATGGTTCTTGTAGTTTTGTAAAATAAGATTTTCTTATTTCTTTTCCTTCTTCCGTATTATATGTTCCTTTAAAATAATATTCTCTAAATGCACATGTATATTTATCTATGTAACACATATTACATATTGCTAATTTTGTCATTAGATTTCTATTTATGATTTTTTCTTTATGATGTTCTTCTACTTCCGTCGTTATACTACTAAATTTATTTCTTATAGAAATTTCATATTTATGTAATATATCCATAGTTGTTAGTGCTGCTTCACCATCAAATTTTTTACTATTTCTTAAAGTAGTTAGGTTTTCTACTGTTAGGTTTTGTAACCATAATTTTACTATTCCTATTAATGTTCTTTCTATATATCCTGGTGCTTCTGTTATCCCTATCTTGTTATCTATTAATTGTTTGGATATGTATCCCATCCATAACTGGATTGTTTTATTTATATCTATTACACAGTCTATGTTTAGGAAATTATACTGTTCAGTCATTGGTTTTGGCATCCATTTTTTATTTAATCTTTTATTCCATATGACTTTGTTTCTGTCATAATTTTCATAACTAGTAGTATAATATTGAGGGTTTAGATATTTTGGATTTTTTACTTCTGATGTACTTGGTTCATTTCTACGTCTCCTGTGTTTATTTCTAGTGTCTTTGTCTTATCTATATTTTTTAAGAGTTCTGTATATGTTTCGCTTATTTCTGACTGTCCATCTAAATTATTTTCATTATCATTATCTACTTCGTTGATTTCTAGTTTAGGCAGATTTTCTTCCAATTATAGTATTTCTTTTTATTTATCTATTTCTTTTGCTAATTTAGTTTCTTCTAATTTTAATTCTTTTTCTCTTTGTTTATTTTTATACATTTCTTTTAATAATGCTAGTTCTTTCTCTAATTCTATTATTTTTGTATTTTTTGTTTCTTCTATTTTTTGTACTTCTTCCTTTACTTGTTGTTTTTATTTTTCAATATCATTTTTTCTATCTATTTCTTCGTTTTCTTTAGTTATTTTTATCATGACTGTTAAACTATCTTCTAAGCTTACAGTTTCTTTTTCTAGCATTAAATTTAGATTTTCACCTATTTTCTTATATCTTCTACCTAGATTAGAAAATACTATTTTTATTTTTAATCCTTCATAGTTTTCATATGTTTTTTCGTCTATTGCAAATTCTTCCTTATTCATTTATAAATTATGTTTGAGTTTTAAGTATTGTATATATTTATATTCTATTTTAGATATTCTAGTTATTAATATTTCAAGTTTGTAATTATCACGTTTTGTTATATTTTCCTGTTTATATTCTGGATATAGTTTTTTGAGTTTTGTCTCATTATTCTTGTTTTTAATTAATATGCTGTTTAGGATCTGATACCATTTTGGGGGTGGTCGATTATAGCTTCGATTAGTGTCTTTCAATTCATGTTCTGTTAAATGCTTTTTTGTTATGTTCTTCTTGTAAAGGTTTTAGTCTTATGATTTCTGAAATATCTCTTTGGATTTCTTCTAAGTACCTTATATCTTGGGTTCTTAGATATAAATCTAAACTGTATTTTACCTGTTGTTCTAGTGTATCTATTTTATCTGTAATTTCTATCCAAATATTTAATTGTTCGTAGTTTATCATTTTATTCTTCTTTTCTTATTTTTATATTATATTATTTGTTTGTCTTTATTTTCTTCTAAATTATTTTTGTTATGAAAATCTTGCAATCTTTTTATCTGGATTATCATTTGCTCAAGGAACTCTAGGTTCTCGGTTCTTTGGTATGTATCCATATTTTGTTTTAATATATATTTCTGAAATTCGATCATTTTTTGGGTTTCTGATAGATTCATTCAATATAAATAGTCTAGTTCATATAAATCCATGTCTTCTTGTATAATTAGTTCTGTCCATCCTTGGGTTGTTAATTTTATTATTTCTGTGGTTAATAGGTCATCATAGATTCTTCTTCTAACATCATTATCTATATTTCTAAGTATATATAATATAAGAACCATATATTTTTTATCTCTGTCTAGCAAATAGGTTATCATTTTTATCATATTGTTTGCTTAACCATATTCCCTCTAATCTCTTTCTTTATCATGCAATTCATCATTTTATAATAAGTTATTCTGAATAATCCCTTTTGGTCACTACCATGGCTTTCTGCTTCAATCGTTTTACTCTAACAGTGTCTCACTTTTGTTTACTCCCCTAAATGGCCTTCATGCCTACTGGTTTCAACATTTAGGATAGACATATAGGAAACACTTACCCAAGTTAAATCGTCGAAAACCTCTTCTCAAAATCACCCAAAATGCTTGGAGTTCATGAAAAGTGATTAAAAAAAGTTGTTTCACGAGTTTAAAACTATTCAGATACAAAATGTTCTCTGTGAAGGCGGGTGGGGTCCCGCGAGTGCGGAGTTGACTGCTAAATATATCTCTGTGATCATAGAGACCAACCCGTGAATACGGAGAACAAATAGGAGGGGGGGCCACTCAAGCACACACACTTTGCAAATGTGGACCAACCCTCTATGAATGCATAAGGTAACCTCACCAGACCTCCGCGAACGCGCAGAAGAAAAATACCCTGCACTAGATACAACAAAAACCAGCAATACCAAGTCCAATTTCCTACTCGGAATGGACCCTCGAAACTCATCTGAACTCAGAATTACACAAACTTTATATGTATATATGCCAGAAATAGCGATCTGGACTCAACTAAATTATCAGAAATCGATTTCAAGGCCTCCTTGCCACATTTACAAATATGACTCAATAAAATTAGTTTAGAACATAGAATACCAAAACTGCTCTCGACAACTCCAAAAATTATTTCTAGACCATTTCTAGCATTAGTTTTACCATCTAGAACTACTAGAACTATCAAAATATTGATCTGAGCTTTTGAAGTTTGAATGTTGACCAAAGTTAAACTTTGGCCCCGAAAATAACTAAAGTCATAACTGTAGGCCTAAGAACCTCATTTTAACTCCAAATTCATTTCTGCAACAAACACCGTTCACTGGTAGCGCAACCATTTTAATAACGTTCAAACACACCTCACTTTTGTAAAATGTGGATGATTGTTAGCAGCATAATAACCCAACAATAAGTTGGTCGAATCCCATAGGAAATGGATATTCAACTATGGAAGCATCAAGTTGAACTAGGAAATTATAGAGTTAAAATAGGGGTTGCGAGCAGCATAAAACTAGCAAATAATTATAAGATTCGATTGAACAATCAATTAAGAGAGATTTTTGGGGATGTGTCAACATTGGACAAGATCTAAATATATGGGTCTAGATACTTGAATGAATTAGTTAATTATGTGTGAGTAAGCTAGAATTGCTTGTAACCACTACTTTGGGTCAGACAATAGCAGTGTTTCACATGAACTATTCACAGCTTCACATGTGAAATCACTATAGGACATGTTTGGCCTAAGAAATTTATCAGCCATTGAACCTAAAGTAAAGCATTCAATTAAAACACGAAAGATTTTAGGCTATCACACCCATTGCCGACTCCAATCATTCAAATTAATGCACTAAAGATCTAAAGATAACCCAGAGTTTGCAATCTCAAGATTATAATTTATACATGGAAATAAGTAAGAACTCACTCAAATTAATTATAAAATATTCAAAATAGATTAGACCCATAACATAAATCAAGTGCCCATATTCATAAACATCCCCAACAATTGGGGTGTTAGATAGACATGATTAAGAGTAAGAAATTAATACCAATGTATGTAGCCATAGATATGGGTAAGAGAAATTACAAAGAAATAAGAAAGAATTTCTTCTTCTAATCCTTAGAATCCTCTTCCCAAGCTTTGATTTCAAAACCCTTCTTCCTAAAGGTGAATGTACTTTTCTCCTGAGCAAGGTTCTCTATACTCTTTGTGTTAGCTGTGATATGAACCAATAGTTAATATGTACAATGTTATTTCCTAAAATCTATTTATACTCATGCACATTATTTTGTCTTTGAAGCACATTTTCACCATTCGGTGGTCAAGGTCAGTCATCACCGAGCACTTCAATGATGAACCAAATATGCACTTAACTGCCTTTTAATGCATTCTCTGAATGCCTAGGTCTCTGCAACTTTAGGCGACATTACAGTGCATCACTGATCATGTTCCATGACTCGTCGAACCTATACCAGTGTTGTATTTTTGCTCTGCTCATGAGGGGTTGAACATTTCAATATTAGGTGGTCTAAGATGCACTTTGGAAATCTGCCAAATGAATCAGCAAAATCACTTTTGACCACATTTTAGGCATTTTTGCTATTTTGCCTTGTGTTATTGAGTATTTCCCTTCTATGCACTTTTATCCTTATTCTTGGCATAAAACACAAAGGTTGATAAATATATGAGGCCTAATAGTACATTGAGGTCAACATTTCTTCACTTTCTAAACACTAAATAAGTCAAAATTATGGACTCATTACACAGTCTTCCATCCTCAAACTAATGGACAAGTCGAGTGGATGATTCAAACTTTAGAAGACATGTTGAGGGCTTGTGTGTTAGAGTTCAAAAGAATTTGGGATAACCATCTAACACTTATTAAGTTTTCCTAGAACCATAATTATCACACTAACATAGAGATGGCACTATTTGAAGCTTTGTATGGGAGACGATGTAGATCTTTGGTGGGTTGGTTCAAGGTAGGTGAAATTGCCTTGATTGGACTCAACTTGGTTTTGGATGCTTTTCAAAATATAAGACTCATAAGGGAGAGATTGAAGATCTCTCAAAGTCTCCAAAGGTCATACTCCGATGTTAGAAAGAGAGAACTTGAAGGTTTCACCCGTGAATGGTATGGTCCAATTTGGTAAGAAGAGTAAATTGAGCCCTAAATATGTAAGGCCTTATCAAATTCTTAAGTAGGTTATAAAGGTCGCTTATAAATTAGAGTTGCCACTAGAAATAAGTATGGTTCACCCGATGTTTCATGTGTCAATGTTGAGGAAGTTTGTAGGTGATCCAAATTTCATTATGCCATTCGAAAATATGAGTATTAAAGAAAACATGGTCTATGAAGAGGTTGCGATTGAGATCCTACATAGGCAAGTGAAAAAGTTGAGGAGCAAAGAAGTTGCATATATCAAAATCCTTTGGAAGAATCAACAAGTTAAAAGTGTCACATGCAGAGTAGAAGTGGATATGATAAAATGATACCCTTATATCTTTCACTCTACTCAAGCCTAAGGAAATAAGCTAGTCTTGCCTGAGGATCTTATTTTCCTTACATTTCAATTTTCATGTCATTGTAAATGCACACATACTTATGAGACTTCATTTGAATGATATTTAATGTATAAGTTTGATTTTTTTATGAAAATGAAGTTAGGTGGCACTTATGTTGGGTTCTTAGCTGCTTCTTTCCTCCCTCAAGATTTCTTTTATCATATTCGACGATGAGTATTTCCACGTGGGAGATATTATAAGGCCCCTGCATGTTAAAAGGTAGGAATCTAGAAAAAAATTGCAAAATTGAGTTTTGATGTAGGGATGTACATGCCCATCTATGACTCATGGTTAGAGTTACAGGTCGTAGATAGGCCACGTAGATGGGTCAAATACTTGGTGAAATTTTGAGGCTTATGGGGTTATTGTATGAAGGGTTCTATGACTTAAAAAAGGAACTACGAGTCGTAAATGATGGACCATAGATTTGAGAACCAAACCAAGTTTCTGAAGTTAGGGAAAGTGTTACCAGATGAAAGCTTGTATAGATCGTAGTCCAATTGACAAGTCGTGAAAAGGGTTTTGTGGTATGGGTTTTGAAAGGTTAAATTTTCTAAGTATGGGGTTGACTTGCATGGGGTGTTCATGACACGTAGATGAAACTACAGACCATAGAAGGGTACTCGTAGAATGAAGTTCAGAGACCAATTTTAGGAACTTTAGGGTGTAACTAGGATGGGACCTAAATCCACGAGCCGTAGAATGATCTACAACTACTAAACTTGGGTCGTAGTTCTACCCCGACAGTTGTTAATGAAGGATAGTTTTGATATTTCCTCACACTGTAAGTCCAAAACTATGTCGTTTAGTGCCTAATTTTACCTATATCAGTCCCATTCCCTCTAATTACACCCTTAATCTCTTCAAAATTAAATTTCTCTAATAATTCCCCAAGGCTCTCAAGTTTCATTAAAACCATGAAGCTAGGATTTCAAGGTTTCCTCCTCCCATCTCATATTTCTCTCATAAGTTTCCAACCAAGATATGTGGGTTTCATTCATGGGTTCCTTCCACCCATGAAGCCCAAGTAATTTTTTTATTTTACTTAGTTTCAACTTGTGAGACATTTATGAGTTTTGTGATATCATTTTAAATGCCTATGATATAATGTATTTACTATCATATAATGTATTCTTCTATGAAGTTATGACATGCTATGAAAGCCTGATGAATTGCAAGAAGTTTTATGACTTGCTACCTTGGGTTTTAAATTTCCATGATGGGTTGCTTAGTGAATGGTCTAAACTGTTGAATTTTATGAAGATTATGTATACTCCTCTTACATTACATGTTTTAAAGCCAACATGCAATGAATCCACCAAGTTTTATACTATGCTCAAATGAAGTATGTTATGAATGACAGGTGTTTTTAACTATATGTTTATGAAAGTTATGAAAGTTACAAAAGTATTTATGAAAGTCATTTTTTATGTATTAATGAATAATGGTGAGAGAATAATTCTCACCAAATATGGATCCTCTTGTGAAGGGACAATTCTCAATTAAATGGATACAAAAGGTTTTAATGAGTTGCCTCTATTATGATGAAGTTATGTTTCTAAGCTTATGAATGTACATGCATAGGATTATATTATAAATATTTCATGGGACTTGACTTAGAACCCAATGGGGCTTGAGGTGGGGTTTGGTAAGGGAATCCTATTAGGAACCTCCTTTCTCATTAACCATGTGCCACCATAGGAGCCCTTGTAGGCTAGGCTATGGATCAAAAAAATCCCTAATGTTCAAGAAAAGAGTGCATTCCTAAGTGGATGGAGTTCTACCTGAAGAGTAGTTGCCCCAACCAATGTAGGGGGTTATGTTGAATTCTATGTAGAAGATCTCATGGTCTTATATGTCAATTATGGTCTCCTTACATATAAGCATGTATATAATTTCTCGAGATATTTTTGTTGCTCCACATTATGTTTTAAAGATGCATTGATTATTCATCATCTCTTGTTCCCTTATTTCCTTGTTATGTTATGTATATTATCTATTATGATATTATGTTTCATCATTGCATTGCATCCTACATACTTAATACATTCAAAGCACTAACACATACTTTTTTCTACATGATCTCATCATGTAGGAACCAGTGCTTCTCCTTCTCTCACATGTGGCTAGCCGTTGGTTCGTCTGATGATTACTTTTGGTGATTCCTCTAGTTTGAGGAAAATATCCTATTTTCTTTTTTAGTAACTAAATATTTTATTAATTACCAGTAGAAATCTTTACATACCAAGTTGCTATCACAACAATCTTAACTCCAAATCTATGACTCCTGTCACTACTGCCCTACTATCTATTTCAAAAATTAAAATTTAAGATTGTCCAGTACACTCCTTATACTAGCTTAAAATAGTGATGTAGGCTATCCCTTTTACCAGTTGCTCCATAGTTTGACTCTTTTTCTTGAAGATTCTATTATTGCGTTCAATCCATATCCTATAAACGCACTCAGCCATGGCAAACTTGAATATTTGAGTTGTTGTAGACTTCCATTTTCCATGTTGTACACTCCATTGACTAAATTGATCCCAATTATAGGGAGAAAATTATGCATTTGTAGCCACATGAGTACTCTGTTCCATAGAGTGCTAGTTAATTGGCATTGAATCATTAGGTGTTCTACTGTCTCATTTTCTCTTTGACACGACTCACAGGTTTTTATCACTTCTACACCTCATTTATCTAATCTATCAGTAGTTGCTAGTCTCTTGTGAAGCATGATCCACATAATAAAATAGGTCTTTGGCCCTGCTGCATTGTTGAATATGAGACACTTCCAGGTAACTCTGGGTTGCTCCCTAGTCATGTTTAGATATATATACTTTACCTTACTTCCACCTTTGTTTCTAATTTGTTGCAGTTGATCTACTATCCACTTAGCACTCATAATACTTGTGATCACCTGACTTGGTATATTCCAAAGAGTTTGGTTTTTCATATAGAAGATATGTATCCATCTTATCCATATTGTTTCTTCTTTGTTGTCTAGATCCCAACACAATTTAGCCACTATTTCTCAGTTCCATAAATTCATATTGACTAATCCCATACCTTTTATAGTCTTAGGACCACAAACTTTGTCACAAGATATAAGAGCTTTCTTAGTAATCTAAGCCTCTCTGATCCATACAAAAATTCTACAAAAGCCTTCAATCACCTTAACAACCTTTGCGAGCATGATGAATATTTGTTCCCAGAAAGATTAGACACCCATTAAAATAATTTTCACCAATTGTGTTTTACTTACATAAGATTACTTCCTTGTTGTCCAAGAATTGATTCTGGCCATGATTTCTTCTATGAGATAGTACCATTGGTTAAATGATAATTTATTTGTGGACAGTGGCATCCCTAAGTATTTGAAAGGTAATTCTTAGGTGAGTAACCCAAGACCTACAATATTTGTTGTCTGGTTTATTGTGGTACCCCTCCAAAATAAATAGAGTTCTTGGAAATATTAGCTTGTAAGCCTGAAGCTTGTGAGAATTGTGAGAAACAGTTTTGAAGGGATTTGGTAGATTATAGATCACCTCTTGAGAAAAGTAATAAGTCATCAGCAAAGCTCAAGTATGTAATTCCTAATTTGGAGAATTTTGGGTGAAATCTGTAACTTTTATCAGGCTTGAGTGCATTGAGAGATTTACTAATGTACTCCATATCTATGGAAAATAGGAAAGGGGATATTAGGTCACCCTACCTAAGCCCTTTTGTAGCATTAAGGGCCTGGGATATACTACCATTTACAATAATAGAGTAACTAACTGTGTTGACACAAGTCATTATCCATTGCGTAAATTTATCAGGAAATCCCAATTCTCTCAGCACCTGTTATAGATGACACCACTCCACAAAGTCATAAGCCTTTCTTTAGATCAAGTTTCATCATGCATCTAGGAGAAGTGTTCTTCCTATTATAGGCTTTGACCAATTCATGAGCTAAAATTATGTTATCAGTAATTCTCCTTCATGGTATGAATCTAATTTGGCTATCACTAATAACAGTGTGAATAACATCATGCAGTCTTTTTGCAAGAAAATTTGTAGCTGACTTTATAGAGGATAGAGCATCAAGAAATGGGCCTATATTTTTCTACATATTGTTACGACCCGAAAATTTCTGAAACCTCTTATGGTTGATATTTTATGATGTTTTACTATTCATGGTTGAAATTTGGTAGCCACGGGTTAATTTTAAGTGGCCGAACGCAAAACGGATCATTTTGGGGCCTAGAGAGGCTATTTGGATAGTGAGCTTAACAGAACCATAACTTTATATGTGGGTTGAACCGTGTGGGCTTCTACATATAAAATTGAATATTTTTAAATTATCTTCGCAACACAACTTGTTTCACTCAATTACAAGTCTGTATGAGAATGTTATGGCCCAAAGAGTGAGACTGCCTGAAATTCAAAAAACATTGGAAAGGGGCCCTGAAAATGGCCCAAGGCATGGTTCACGGACCATGGTACTGTTCACGGTCCATGTGAGGTTCCGTGAGATAGTTAATAGAGTATGGGGTGGCTAGGACCCACCCCAGAAACTAAGTTAGGGTCCACGAACTACCCCACGGTCCGTGAGACCTCAAACAGACCGTTTGGTGGTCTGTCAAGTTGGACAGAGACTTGGCCAAGCTGTGGGCTGTTTATTTGACTAATTCAAGGTTCATGGAGCAGTGGGATGGACCTTGAGCTGTTGTATGGACCATTTGGGCCACCGTCTGGCCCTGAGTTCAGTGAATTTTCCGCCTCATTAAGGGTTAAGTCGTAATTTGGTTGATCCCTAGGTCATTTTTAGGCTTCCTAAAGTCCCTTAAACCTATTGGATATAACCCTAACCCTTATTCATATATTTTTAACACTTTT
>JBCEWC010020533.1:0-10887 GCA_038996855.1 Solanum aculeatissimum
TTAGAAAAAATAATTCTATGCTACACACCTAATCCTCCACTTTTACTGTTTTCTCGTTTTTAAAATATTTCTATTATATTCAATACACAAGTAGAAAAAAATATTTTCTAAAAATATTTGTACATATCTATAAAAAAAATATAAAAAAAGGTAAAATAAATTAGGAGGAGAGGGTTAGATGCAAGTGGGATAAAATTTTATTTATTTAACAAAATTATTTTTTTTAAGGTAGGAGTGGAGTAGGGGCTAAAGTTTGAAGTTTTTTAAAATATTTTATAAAAGAGATTCAAAAAGATAAAAAGGTGGAGATTGTTGGGGGTTGGGTGGGTATGTGGGGCTGGGGGTGGGGCTGGGGGTAGGTTGATGGTGGAGTAGGTGAGAAAATATTTTAAATTTTATTTTTTTTAAAATAATTATTTAAAAAAAATATTTTTTGGGAAGAGTATATATGCTTTAATCTTTAACTTTTAATTCATGTTAATAGTTTATTTAATTTTTATCAATGTGACAAGATTTTTATTTTTAATAAAAGAGAAAGTGTATTACGCACACCACTAAGGTGTGTTTCTCAAACTAATAAGTGATATTTTAGGTATAAAATTCGTAAAAATTGAGCTAAAACTGTCCCTTAAGTTTCAAAATAAAAAAAAGTGACAACTTTTACTAATTAAAAATTAAATAAGATTAAGTTAATTAGGGACTAAAATGAATATTTTTAAAACTTTAAAAAGTGTACATCTTTCAAAAGATTTCCCTCCTTTTTTAAATTTCAAATTTTGAAATTTCCCTTTCTTCCTGTTTTATGTTTTTCATTATTTCCTTCTCTTTCCATTTTTTCTCTTCTTCTTTTCTTCTTCTTGCGCTCTCTCTCTCTCTCTTTCACCATTTTCTTTTTCTTCTTTTAATCATCTATGTTGATGTCATTGTTATTGTCAATATTCATCATTTTTAGCGCACTCTTTTTTTTTAGTATTTATTTTTACAAACTAGTTTACTTTAGTTTAAATTTTTTGAAGATTTTTGTTGTCATTAAAGAAATTCTGCAAAATAGAACGCAATTGTTATAATTGTTGAGCAATTGTTGAAGTTTTCTGAAGCAACTACAAAAGTTGTTGAAACAACTACATTAGTTGTTACGGTAATTGTTACAACAAGTGTCATAGTAATTGCAACAATTTCAGTAGTTGTTTAAATTGTTGCAACAATTGTTAAAATTAGTTCAACAATTTCTGCATAGTTGATTTGACAACTTCAACTGTTATTTGATTTTTTGACGGGAAGTTATGTGAAGAAGGGGTGACTATAGTTTCAAAGGAGGTGTTGGTGGTAACAACGAAGATGAAGGTTATGATTGTTGTGGCATCAGTGATATAGGAGAAGAAAGTAGTGGTGATGGAGGAAGAAATGGTGGTACGTTGGAGGAGGGACAATTTTTTTTTTAATTTTGGAACTCTTTTGTCACCCTTAATTAACTCTCCCATAAAACTCACACTCTCAATAGTTTATGCATGAAATTCAAAAAAGGGGGATAATTTAGACGTATTTTTTATACTTATCTCTATGTTTTAGGAAAATTATTATTTTGTCATTGCAGTCTCGAGTTTGACTTTTTTAACTTGAGATAGAAATATGAATCTGTAGATATTGATAGACCTGTATTCACTCTTGGATCATGTTTTTGATTAATTGGAAGTATTCTATGGTTTTCTTTAAAAGGAAAGTCACATTTGTGATGGCTCATGTCATGCTTGCTCAACATTTAAGGTAGATTATAGCTTACTTTTCTTAGACATTGCATGGGTAGTAGCTTATCTGGAAAAGAATGTTATGGGTTACGCAAAATATTGGGCTTAAGAACTATATGAAACGGTTTTATTTTTTGATATTCAAAATGAAATTTTTACCTATAAATATCTTAAAAAATGAAAATTTTATTGTTATTAAATTTTACTTAGTTGCATATAGAAATTTCATCATAGAATACTACCATTGTAGAAGGGATGTGTACTAACAGAATCAATGCATTATATCTCACTTCACTTACCAATTTTAACTGTTTCCAAAAAAAGTATTGATTGAATGGTTGGGACTTTTCTCAGTACAAGGTTATTAATATTTTTTGTGATATATTTGTTGTCTCAATCATTCTATCATGCCTACTGAGCACTTGATATTTTGTACTCATACTACACTAGTTATTTCTTTTTTATTTTTTAATGCAGATCTAGGTACTAATAACATTGAATCGGATCGTGCGTAGTGCTGGACTCGAAGTTGTGGTGACCTTATTGCATTTAGAGAGTTGACACAACTTTATCTATTACTTATTATACTCGTCTTTTGTACTATTCGGATGTCTAATTTATTAGACTTAATATTCTTGTATTAAAAAGCTTATGTGTTAGTGACACTGAGTCATGGGATGGTTATGTTTCCAAATTTTTTTTATGAATGTTTGGATACTTAGACTATTGTGTTATTACTCAAATTATTTCCATATTTGTTTTATGTTTTATGTCTTCTTAAAGGGTTGGTTTATGTGTTGGGGTAGAATAGGTGTAATCATGATCTAAATTTTGAGTCGTGACACCTTTTTAAGATTTTTAGCTTTGTCACTATCGATAACTATCAATTGTAGAACTTGATTTTTATGAATAAACAGTTGCATGTTGGTCAACTTAAATGATGTCCTAAACTTATATGTCTCTTTTCTATCATTTTATAAACTATTAAAAATGATAAAACCACATCAAAGTAATAGTCATCTCACCTCAACAAAGTAAAGAACTCCAAAAGTATAGGCTCGAACAGTGTCAACTCTTTTTATTTGAGGATCATGCCTTAGGACTAGATATGTAAGTTTCTGCAAAAAATCAGGAGAGGCTGATTGTCCAACTAGAGAAACTGCACGAAGGAACATCATATATTATTATCTAAGTGAAAAGGCATATATATATAAAAAATTAAAATATATGTAATTTAAGTAATTCTGATTTTTCTTCACAAAGGGGGAAAGTTTTTAAAAAAAAGACTAATAAAAGAGATAATAGAATCCTTCAAAAGCACTTGAGATAAGAAAATATCTATAGTGCTAGGGCTACTTTTCCATGATTTATTGGTATATTACAAACTGCAACATTTAGTAAGTAAAATTGACAGGACTTTGGAATTTTAAGTTTTTGTACTTGTGTTGGTGAATAAGTTAACTAAAATCAAATTTAGCATCATTTGTAATGACATGTTACATGACAAAGGAAGAAAGAAAAAACCTGCATTTTCTAGCACAGTTCCTGACCAATTTGTAATTGTATATAAAGCAAGAATAATAGCACCCACAGGATCAATCCACCAATAGAATCGATCACCGAGAACAGCAGCTACCAATCCAACAACATTTGTGACCACATCAAAGTAGTGATCCTGAATATCATGTCTCCATAATATGTCAAATGATGAGCAGTTTTAAAAAAAGATATCCTACATATATTTCAAAATTATATGAGAAAAAAACCTTTGCATATGCTCTAACTATCTTGTTTCCCGAACCTCTGCAATAAACCCATAAGACAAGCTTCACTCCAGTAGCTGTCAGCATAATTACATATAGCCAACTCACTTGTTCTTTCGTCATCTTGTTTGAAGGTGTGTTTTTTATTAATTGTTCCACTGCTTGCACTAAGACCTGAAAACCTATGAAATGATATACTCAATTAGTATAATAGGATAGTCATTATAGGTTATCTATAAATCCCATCCAATGACAGGAATGGCGAAAGCTATTCAAATCATCTTAAAATGGGAATACTAAAAAAATATGTAGTAGAGATTGGGACCTAGCCAACTATAATTGGCAAAGTTCTCATAAAGGTATTGAGCCTTCAAAGAATAACTCTTGTTTCTATTGTGAACAAGAATGATTTTTATACATTTTTGTTATAACTTGTTTAGATTGATCATCCTCTTTCATTTTTGTTGAGTACTTAAATCATGATCTATACAAGCAATCATCTTAGATTTATGATTTCTTATTAAAATAACTGCATGCTGGGACTATATCCCTTAATTAAACCACCAAAAATTCACAAAAAATATGTTAATAAGTGGCTGAGATACAGACATCTTCATCAATATTTTGCATTTTGTGGTGCTTAAGTAGAAAACTTTGAGATCTATTTTTTGCATATGGTAAAGTTATTTATTCTCTCTTCCTATATCAATTGGTTATTCATGATTGTAGATTATCAAAATAAAGACAAAGACATGTCATGTGTATAAGAACATACCAAGTGTCGCCATAACAGCAGCAAAGATAATAATCCCCACCGGTTGAACTCTTAACTTCCCTATAGGGTACTTGTAAATGTTTATACTCTTCATTGATAGGTGTGTGAACCAAAGAATACCACCAGCCATTAGATCAAGTAATGAATCCAACGTCGATGCTGCAATCGCTAAAGAACCACTTTTTATTGTAGCGTATATCTGTAAGTGATCCAACGTAACGATTAAATGTAAAATATATCTTCATTTACTCATCTGGAAAATAATTGTTTCAACTACTCCCTGCATCATGATGATGACTTAATAGATCATTAGCCTTAAACATAAATATGGTAGAGTATGAGAAAGAAAACTATGTAGTTAAACTAGTTGCAGCAAACTTCATATTATCCTGATTAGTGAAACAGGGGGTTGCCTTCCTTTTTTTTGAGATGATAAAAATAATCTTGGAACACAAGGATATGGTGTAATGCTACATAAAGTGGATGAAAATCATGGATGACTATGATTTAGAGTTAATATTTTTTCTATTTGCTCAGATATTAGTGCACCCAACAATGGTACTAGTGGGAGGTAGCAATTATCAAAATACAAATAAGAGTTGACTTGGGTACAACTGTTACAATAGAAAATAATAATAGTAAATAACTAAATTATAGGAATCCTTGGATAAGGAGAACATGGAGTATAATGTCAAGCAACAAGGAGAAGATTTAAGGCATTAAATATTTGCACATTTTTCAATAGAAGCAGTGAAAATGAAATACTACCTTAAAAGCAAGTAATAGGACATTTGCCCAATTAGAAATATGCATTGCTCTTTCATGTTGTGCTTGCTCTAGTAGATCTTGCTTTTCATCAATGACATCAGCTGAATCAAGTGAGTCAACTTCCTCAAAAGACTTGAGAGTAGCAATTTGTCTTTCATAATATTCTCTCTCTCCTATAAAGGAAAATATAAGATCATCAATAATAAAAAAGAAATCCATATATATTTCTCACTTACTGAAAATTACAAACAATTTTACTATGGAGCAAGTAATGGAATTTACATAAGAAAAGAGATAGGGTTGAAGGATTTACCCTCAATCAAACCACTAGTTTTAGACAAGTCCAAAAGAAAAGGGACTTCAGGATCAAGTCCTGTCTTAACCTTTCTAGGTAGCTCTGAGAAGAAATGACATCTCATAGAATTAACTGAGTTTCGACGCTTTGGTATGACATTTCTCAACAATGGCTCCTCCACATCCATTTTCTGTCTTTCTTTCTTTATTCCTCCTGTTATCCAAAATCAATGTGAATATCTAAAAAAATCCTCACAGATCAAAAAAGTCTTTCTTATTAAAGAATTGACAATCATAAATGAAAACTAGAAAAACAAATGGATAGAAAATTTGGCATATATTTTCCTTTCTCACCCTTTTCTTTATATTCAAGAGAGAATATAAAGAGAAATGGATGCCAAAACTGAAGGAGGCTGGAACATGTAAAAATGCATGAACAATGTGACTAAATGCTCATATTTATTTTTGCTCTAAAAAATTGTGGCATGCATGAAAAAGGTGACTTGTTTGGTTAAGCTCTTTTTCATTCTTTTGCTTTTTAGAGGTTGGTTGGGGGAGGGGACAGGGATCAAGTACGTGTATCTGATTTCTTGTACACTTGATTTTACACAAGGCCTAGATTACTCTGACTTTTTCTTTAAGGCTATCATGTCTCATTCTATTATTTTTTGTGGTTTTCATAATTTATATGTAAGTTTGTGGTCTCCACAATATATATATATATAATTTTGGTATCACCTTTAATAAGAGAATTGATTGGTAATTTTGAATTAACCATAACATAATTCATACAAATTCTATCGATTTCTCATATTTCTACCCATTATTCTTTTTTTTTTAGAAAATACAAGAACATATTTTTTCTTTACCTACTAGGAATATTTTGAGGCGATCACGTTGATAAATTTCATTATGTTTTTATAATGACACCGTAGGTCATTTTTTGAATTTTTGATAAAATTTTCATTTTTCCCTTTCCAAAGGTTGTCTTGGGTCATTTTGGATTAAGTTTAAAAGTCAAATTTCAAAAACCTTGTAAAAAGTTAGAGTTTTGTTAAAGAAAGAGTTTTTAAAGGTTTAAAGTTGGAAATTTTGAGTTTTGTGGTCATCTTGAGTTTTGAGTGTTGAAATATAATTTTATCAATTCCAACAACTCCAAAATGTAGAATTTGGTCTATGAGAACTTATAGAACTGAATTTGGAGTAAAAATGGAGATTTTGGACTCAAAGTTGTATTTTCAGTTGATTTTGGATCATAGTTTGACTTTGGTCAACATTTGGAGTTCGGAAGCTCTAATCAAAATTCTAGCAGTCTCAGTGGTTCCGGGTGGTAAAACCAATGCTAGAAATGGTCTCGTTGTAATTTTTAGAATTTCCAAGGGCAATTTGGGCAGTTTGAGTTTTAACTAGTTTCTTTGAGTTTTATCGGGTTTCGAGTCAAGGAGGCCTAAAGCTCGAATTCTGATATTTCCATTGAGTCTGAAAGATCATTTCTGATGGGGCTGCATGTCTGGGTTATGTGTATCAGGTTCCAAACGAACACTGAGGGTCCATGCTGTGATTTTTGTGTTGTGTTCATTGTTGATAATCTCATGAAGGCATGTTAGTACTTAGCGTTCGTGAGGTTTCCCTCCGTGTTGGTGGAGTGTTCGGCTTCTTGGTATCTACATTGACAGAGTGTGAATTGTTTGTACTCCTCGTTTTCAGGGTGCTAGATTTCATTGGCTTCCGCGTTCGCAGAGCATAAATATACCAGAAATAATGTTTAATTTAAAAGTGATGGGTTCATCATTTTTCTTCATTTTTAATATTTCATACTCGGTTTAAAAGAGATTCTCCAAGGATTTTCAAGCCAAGATCATTGGGTAACATTTTTATAACCTATGTTTTAAATTTCCATTAATTATTTTATAATTTTAACATGAAAATTAGGGATTTTAATTGAAGAAATTGAGGTTTTCTCGGATATTGATTTCCTATACAAAAGTGATAATTATGAAGTCATTTTTAACTCCTTTTTCGAAACAGTTTTTGCCATTAGATTCCTTATTACTTGAGGATCGTTTTTATGCAAAAAAATTCAAATTTCGAAAATCTTTTTTGATGAGATTTTTAGACCATTTTTCTCTTTTCATCCAAATTGTTTGATTTAGTGTCATTAGTTTAATAGTATGATTGTGATGTTATATTTGACTGAATTATGGTGATTTGGGTTACCATGGAAGGAGAAAAGATGTGGATTTGACTTGATTGAGACGTCTACTAAGGCAAGTGAACTTCTAACCTTTTGTTAAGTATGAATGAACCTTGTATTTTGTTATAGGTGTGGATTTGGGTGATTTGGGATATGAATTGGGATAGAATTATATTATTGTAATCTTTGATCATTGGATTTTGGATTTGGTAATTGTTCATGCTGTAAAATCTTGACTTGTGAATTAATTGTTGATTTGTGACACATGTGATTTTGTGAATTATTTGATTGTAATGTCGAGATGGTACCAATATTAAGATTTTAATGATATTGAGATTATGATGACTTTGTGATTGTGATGATGTTGAAGTTGTAATTATATTGAGATTATGCACATTGCATTCACTATTACTTGTGCATTGATACTTGTGATGGGATACGACTGAGAGATGTGCAAGGTAACATGTGGATTGGTGGTCCTTATCGGTCGATGATTAACCAAGATTTCTACCATCGAGTTAAGGTAATATTATAGTGAATGACATGGCCAGGTTTTTTTTATCATGTGAGCATTGGCCGAGGTCTTTGTCGGTAATGTTCACTGATATATGGTTCATGTAAAAACCCCATGGGTTTTGGTCTGAGATTATTAGCATATATGTATCATAGGATAGACATGAATCACGATGACTTGGGATTGGATTGCATTGTTTATATTATGTAGCATTCACTTCATTCTATATCATTTTTTATTAAAGTTGTTATGTGTATTACGTGTGATGTTGTGAATGTTTTAAATTTTGTACCTCTCTAAGATGGAACTATTCAAGAATTGTGTTATATGTTGATAGTTTAAGCCTTGTACATTGTGGGAACTGGACTATGTGGATACCGTTATTGCTTATATTACTGGTGGACTATTGTGCTATTGACTCAGGGAATCAGTTATATGTTCTGAGATTTTATTCTTTAATATGTATTTTTATATATGTATTGTTGTTGTGTTGGAACGTTTTTGAGTGCAGGTATGTAGTTCAGCAGTATGTGTTTGGGTTGGATAGGAGTACTTTTGTTCTTCATTGGTTTACTTTAGACTTAGTTTCCACTTGCTGAGTACTGTGTTATTTGGTGCTCACCCCTTGCTATATTTTTGTATGTTTGAGCCCGATCCTTCTTGCTAGACTTTCCAATTATAGGATCGAGCTCTTGGATCCCTTGAGAAGTAGCTGCTTGTAATGACTCAGACTTTGTAAGGCCTTAATGGTGCATGGAAATTTGGTACCAAATTTGTTTTTTACCAAGGTGACACCACAAGATCACCTCCATGGGCCATGAGTTATCCACGAGTCATGTGGAGTACTCTTGAGGTGGCCATTGGCCTTGTGGGTAGAGTGCTCGGGCTCAAGGTGGAGTTCAAGACTAAGGCATTCCTCATTGATCCCTTCACGACTCTTATGATACCTTACAGGTGGTGTGGTGGCTCATGAGAGGATTCTTGGGCTTGAAAGCCACATTTTGACTAATGCACTTCACACACGAACCCCTACACGGATCGTGTAGCTCTACATGGATCATGTGAAGACCCGTAAAAGTGTTGGCCTAAAGTTTTCTAAGTATGGAACCCTCAAGCTCGATATTGATTCACTTTAAAGCCTTCAACTCAAGCTTATGTATGTTGTTAATGGTCTTTATAGAGCTCTTTCATTAAGCCACGTTTAAAGAAATTCCATTGGCTAAGCTTTTCATATAAACCAATAGAAGGTTCAACTTTAAATGGTCATATCGCTTAGCACAAAAATACTCTAGTGACCCATGACCTGTCAAATTAAAGACATTTGAATTAGCTTTCCAACACATCCATTTCAGCCAACTTCAAGTTTTCAATAAAAATTTATGCCTATTTTCGTAGAACCTATTTGGGTTCGGATAGTGTGCTTTCACGAATCGTGAAAAGCTTCACGACCCGTGAAGACACTGGTGGTAAATTCCGGATAAAATTCTAAGTATCATTTTATTAAGGTATTTTTGAAAATTTGTCTCATTCTAAGGGTCTTTTATGATCTTTTCATCTATTCCAAGCCCCCAAATCAGATTTTATTCTTTCATTCACTCTCATTCCTCATTCAAACTCACAAATACAATCCTAACACACTCTCTAAAGGTCTTGTGATTAAAGATTCAACTTGAGGATTCAAGAAAGCTTTCTTCTCAAATAAATTTCTTCTTAATCCCTCTAGCTTTCTCAAGGTATATGGTATTGATTAATGGTCCTCTTTCAATCATGAAGACCCAAAAGTTTTTACTACTTAATTTATGAATTTTAATGCTTCCCTTGAATGTAGGTGTAACGACCCAAGAATCTTTGAACTTCTTAATGGTTGATCTGGGATAGTGTTGAACTGGTCATGGTTGAATTTTGGTAGCCATGGGTTGATTTTATGCGGCTGGATTCAAAACGGACCTTTTGGGGTCATAGAGAGGCCATTTGAGTAGTGTACTTTGAGGAATTATAACTTTTGGTACGGGACGAACTGTGTGATATACTATATATGGAATTGAAGCTCTTTGAATTATCTTTGCAAAGCAACTAGTTTCACTCAATTCGGAGTTCGTATGATAAAGTTATGGCCAAACCAGTGAGACTGTCCGTAATTGGAAGGACGCTGGAAATGAGGTTCTAGAAATGGGCTAAGGACCGGCCAACGGACCGTTTGGTGGTCCAAGGTCCGTGTGGGTGTCCTTGGAGAGTTCCAGTGAGCTCCCAGGGGTTGGGGGCCAAGTATTTGACCAAGGTAAGTCTCACGGACCACCCTACGGTTCGTGAGCCACTTCACAGCCCGTGAGGGGTCCCGTGAAGTGGGGCAGAAGCTTGGCCAGCTTATGGGGCTGGACTTTGGGCCAAGTGTGGCTCCATGGACCAGTACACTTTCTGTGTGAAGCCATACGGTTCGTGAGTCCCCCCGTGAAGTGTTCCAGAAAGTCCCCCGAGAGTTCAAGCCGAAGACGAAGCCAAGTATGGTCACACGGTCAGGTACACGGACTGTGTGCCATTGTACGGGCACTGTAACCCTTCCGTGTGGCACTGTATTTCAGGGGTTAGTCCGTTTCATTAATGGTTAATTCATAATTTAATTAGATCTTATGCCCCTTTTAGGCTTTCTAAGGTCCCCTAAACCTAACCCTAAACCCTTTTCATCCATTCTAACACCCTTGAATACATTTTGGAAACCTCTCAATCCTCTTGACCTCCATTGTTAAAAGCTTCAAGAATTTTGGGGAAGATCATCCTTGTTGTGAAATCCTTCAATTCTCTTGGCCAATTTCAAGGTATGTGGGTTTGATTCATGA
>JBCEWC010020534.1:0-10887 GCA_038996855.1 Solanum aculeatissimum
CCGTTTGAGGAACCGTTGGCCTACACTTGGCTTAGGGGTGGTTCCATGCCACCCCAAGCTCACTGTGACATCCCACGGAAGCCTAGATAGACCGTTCAAAGTTTTAGGGTCCGTGCAAATGTCCTTGTCCAGATTTCTGAGCCTATCTCAAATGGCTTCCGAATTTTAGATAGGCTCACCGTTTGGACCATATCTCCCTCATCCGATATCCAAATTGAGTGAAATCACTTGTTTTACAAAGATAACACAAATATCTTCAATTTTATATGTGGTATCCCACATGGTTCATCCCACATCAAACGTTATGACTATTTGAAGTTGACTGTCAAAACTGTCCCTCTAGGCCATTTTCTAGCCCAATTTGTGTTCGGCCACTTAATTTCAACCCGTGGCCACCAAAACTCAACCATGGCTTGTAGTACATCCTAGAATTCCAACCATAAGTATATTTCGAAAATTTTTGGGTTGTTACTTTATATGACTGAACAAATTCTTTGTGAGCTCATGATGGCAATAGAAAGTAGGGCTACCATGAGGGCAGCTACAGTGAGATTCGGTACAGGTCTAGGGAGTGTTTTGAAATATCTCAGCAGATATCCCAGACCAGGCCACCTTATTTAGCCAACTAGAGCTCTAGGGCCCAGAAAGTAGATGGACCAACAACAGCAACCAATGCAATAGAGCTCAAGCTTCTTTGGGGTGTTATGAGTGTGAAGATTTAGATCACTGGTTATGAGAGTGCCATATGTGGAGAGAGAGCTCTCAGATAGGCAGATCCGCTCTAGCACCAACAACTAGAGATAGAGGTCAGGATAGAGGTCATAGCAGCTACCAGTAATGCTCTAGAATGATGTTATCCTAGCACCAACAACTAGAGATAGAGGTATGGATAGAGGTCATAGCAGCTACCAGTAATGCTCTAGAATGATGTTATCGTAGGTATGATTACCTTATGTCAACATCTGACTTTATGTTTATTTGATCCAGGTTCCACCTTCTTATATGTATCTATTTATTTTGTCTCTTATTTGAGTAATAGTTTTGAGCCTCCTTTATTCTGGACTCGGGTATTGACTCTAGTAGAGGAGCAGGTATGTAGGTCATGTATGGTTACTTTTTAGAGTAATGATATTCGGGCAAACTTGATATTGCCATACGGGGGTTGATTTTATATTATCCTAGGTGTGGATTGGTTATCTCATCACTGTGTCATGGTAGATGATAATATTAGGACTGATACCCAAACTATACTTGATATATCTCTAGTAGTATGGCCCAGGTCCACAATTGTACATCGACTAGTATTATGTTCTATATTAAGGCTCAAAGATTATATGTCACAACCCGAGAGTAGGGCCTAGGAGTGACACGACGAATGAGAATCCAAGAGTCCCCAAACAAGCCTCATACCATACACTCGCACATCATCCATTCAGATACATATAAATATACATTAAACATATAGTTCTACGGGACGGATAAGTATGACTTATGCTATGGGGATATCATAAGGATACGGTTATACATGGATTCACATAGCACATAAAACTAGGGACAGGTAAGGAGGACTCAAGCTATGGGAATATCATGGAATTAGCACTTTCCATATCATCTTATAACATATAATAATAACATCCATACATAATACATAACCATAACATCTCAAAGATACATATAGCATAATTCATATGATAGATTACAAGATATCCAACAATGCCTCTAGTCTAGAATAGGTCAGGAGCTAAAACACGTCTCGGGCTCACCCTCAAAGTAAAGAAATAAACATCATAATTATAGTAGGTAGATAGATGTTGGCTTGTCCTTGGATGATAGGACTCACCACAAATAACTCTTTGTCGAACAAGCTAGCCGTCAATAGGTGGAAGATGATAGTCTCTGATCCTTACATGGTTAGATTATGTAGGCAAAAGAATATGTGTTAGTACGTTTGAATGTACTAAGTAAATGGGTATGCAAATGCCATGAACATGTAATCTTGCAAATCAACATTAGATGACAATGGCACATATATATAGGACGAATCATATAAGAATGAATAATATATCAATATGTCATAAAATCTATGATACATGAATGCTATAATGCTTAACATATCAAATATGAGACCGTAATGGACATCACAATCCATGCGAGCTAATACATGAACTCCCGATGTCAAGCCCCCACATCGGAATAAGGGTGGACTACTTGCCAAGGGTAGTCCACATCACACCTTACGACCCTATCTTTTTAGTGTGATGGCCACCTTCCTTATAACCCAGTCTTTTTGGAAGGATTTTCATATCATATCATATCACCCCATAAAAGGCCCTATGTTGGCACGTAGTTTAAGAGAAAGAGAGAGGACAATTGGGGATAGCCCTGATGCCCCCAGTCTCATTCGATTTTAGGTCAACATCCCACGGGAATACATATACTTATTCATGCTTTTCAAATGAGACATAAGACTTTTCAAAATCATATCAATGCACACCTAAGCTTAAAAGTCAAATGTATTTCAATTGATGTCACACTTGGGATAAAAATCCAAATCAAATTTTCTTGTCAATATCCATGCATAGGAGTACCTCATCAAAACTTATACATATTGATTTAAATACTTGGAGTTGCTCATAGAGCTAAATCATAGACATATTTGTAATCACAAACTTGTCATATCCATATTTGTTCAAAATCATAGTCATAATCAAGGTTGGGCTTAACCCACATCAAATACTTCATAGAAACCAATGCTCATGTATGAAAATTCCATGAATGATGATGATAATGGCATGGACAATTTGAATTCATAAGTTAAAACTCATAATAGGAAGAATCCATATGAAATTCATAATTAAATAAACAATTCAATCTCAAATAACATTACCATGCATAGACCTAAAGCTTAAAGGTACATACATAATTAGACCTTCAAAATCTTAATTTAATTCATCATAATTGAACTTAAATCACTTTAAAATCATCAGATAAGTACAACCCATACTTCAATTTAATTTAATCAACACTAATTTAGAAGACTAAAATTCAAAGTGAGCTTGAATTTCATAAGAATTGAGTAGTGTAGAAATTGGGGGCTTCATGGTTGAGAGGGGACCAAGAATCAACCCCATATACCTTAGATAACCAAGAAGAAGAAAGGAGAATTGATGCAGAGGAGAGCCTTTCTTGAATCCCCAAGCTAAGCCTTCACTAGTCCACTTGAGAGAAGTTCTTAAGAGAGAGCTTGAAGAAATTCTAAGTGTATGAATTGAGTTTGAAAGAGAATTGAAGAGTATAAATGTTTTGAGAGGTTTTGGATAAGTTAGAAAGTCACAAATGACCCTTAGGAATATCAAAAATTACAAGAACGCCAATAATGAAACGGAAGTCAAAATGTTACCAGGGGTCCCGTGAAGACGTCTCACGGCCCATGTAGAAACACACAAACCGTGTACTGGTCTATGAGGTCACACTTGGGCAAAATATCACTTACTAAATTACGAGACGGTGAATCCATACTTAGAAAAGTTTCACTCCAACATCCATATGGGCCACCACACGATCTGTATGGTGTCACACGACCCGTGCAGTGGAATGTGTCACTATCCTTGGCCCAATACTCAGCATGGCTGGCTCCCACTGATGAGTACACGATCAATTTCAAAGCACACGCCCTTGAGGGCTTTCGTCAATGTGGTACAAGTTTTGAAATATTAACCTTATCCTTAGAACCGTTCCTTAGGATGAGACCTTCACCAAACACTTCACCACAACTCATGAGAGGAAAATGAGACCTCCACCAAGGTCGTTTAGAGGCTCACGACACGTTTGGGGTCTCTTGGTGCCCTGCCTTAGCGAAAATTCCAAGTACAATCCCTGCACAAGCCGCTTTACAAAAACGAGCGTAACTTCTCCATCTGAACTTGGAATCAAGTGAAACTGGATGTGTTGGAAAGCTAACTCAAAGAGCGTCAATTTAATAGGTCATAGACCACCCAGTTCTTCCTGTGCTAAGACATATGACCAGTTAATGTTGATGTCAAGACTCAAGAGTAGGGCCTAGATATGACATGGCGAATGAGAACCTGAGAGTCCTCAATCAAGCCATCTTAGCATCGATTCACACATCATTGGTCTGGAAGCACATAAAAATAACAAGTAGCACAAAATTCTAGGGGAATTTGGGGCTTTGGACTCAAGCTATGAGGATGGCATCGGGGAAGGGATTTTCATGAATCACATAGCACATAACAAGTACGTTCTAAGGGGTGGGTAAGTATGACTCAAGCTATGGGGGCAAGGAGGGACTTGGGACTTTCCACATAGGCACAATCTCATTAAAACATATCACAAGGACATAAGCATAATCAAGACGAAGCATCTCATACTAACGTATAATACGACATATAATAGAATCCGATATATCCAATAATGCCTCTATATAGAATAAGATGGGCCCCACAACATATCCCGGGCTCACCCTCAAGTCATAAGATAGAAGGAAAGTAAACAACACATAAGATAGAGAAAGGTGGGTTTTTTCCCTTGAAGTAAAGGACTCACCACAAGCAATAATCTGAGATCACCAAACTAACCGTCCAAAGGTGGATAGATATCAACTCTGGTCTCTACATGGTTAGATCATGTAGATGAAGAATATGGGTTCGTACATAGAATGTACTAAGTATACGGCATGCAATACACATGAACCTGAACCTACTAAACAAAAACTAGATGTCAAGGGCACGTATATATATAGAAAAAGTAGATAAGCAAGGAAGAATATTATATCAATATGCCATGAAATCCATGATGCATGAATCCAAAACCTACATATTCATAGTGGGGATGTGACCTCAATCCACAACAAGAGAGATCTAGCGAGCTACTACTTGGAATTGGACTACTTTCCAGGTAGATCCCAAGTCACCCTAACCAGGGGATCAAAAAACGTCATCCCACCATGGGAGAAATCCCATGTTGGCACATGGTTTGACTGAAAGGATTATGGACCCTTAGAGATAGTCCACCCCGACTCCAATTCCTTGGTGCTAAGTCTCATCCCACAGAAATACATATACATATACAAGATTTCAAACGGAGGTTCAATACTTTGAATCAATGAAAATGCAAAATTGGGCTGAAAAGCCAAATCAAAATTCAAGTCTTTCCTTAATTAGGCTCAAAGGCCAAACAAGAGTCCAAGTACCAAATCCAAGATCAATCATAGGAGTAGCTCATTCTAACAAGTAAAGGATGGTGTAATCACCCAATATGCTTATAGAGCCAAGTTAAGGCAAGATGTGATTACATTCTAGTCATATCCCATGTCTTACTAAGATCAAGTCAAGTCAAGTGGGTCAAAGCCCATATCAAGTGTTTCATCAAGTCAAGTCCTCATGCTCATGAATGCAAATGCCATGAATGGTCAATAAATAACATGGGTAATTGATATCAACATTCAAATCATCATAATAAAATAGATTCATAATTAAATCATATGAAAATTAACAATTAAAATCATAATTCATACTGCCCATGCTTGAATTGAAGACTTTAAAGGGGCATGCATATTAGAACCTTCATAAATCCAATGGGATTCAACAACTTAGGGCTTAACTCACCTTAAAATCAATAATTAAATACAACCCATACTTCAATTTAATCAAAACAACAATAGATTTAAAGACCCATTTGCAAAGTAAGCTTAATTTTATAAAACTTGAAGAAGAGTAGTTTTGGGTCTTCATGGTTGAAAGGAGAACCATGAATCGATCCTACATACCTTGATTTCCAAGAAGCTTTAGAGAGAGGAGAGATTGAAGAAGAAAGCTTCCTTGAATTTCAATCCCAACCTTCAACCCACACCTTGAAGAGAGCTTGAGAAGAGAGTGTTTGAAAATAATTCTAAGTTCTTGAGAGAATTTGAATTTGATGAATGAATAAAATCTGATTTGGGGGTTTAGGATAGGTTTAAAGGTCATAAAAGACCTTGGGAATGAGTTAAATTATCAAAAATACCTCAATAAAATGCAACCTGGAATTTTAACCCATACCTATAACGGAACGGGTCGTGAGCCTCTTCACGGGTCGTGAGGCTCACTGACCCAGCCCAGGCAGTCCCTACGAAAATGGGCGTAACATTTTACTCCAAACTCGGAAATAAGTGAAACTAGTTTTGTTGGAAATATGATTCAAAGAGATTTAATTTTATATGTAATGGCCCACCCAGTTCATCTTGTGCTATGAGATATGACCAATTAAAATTGACCCTTCCGATAGTTCATGTGAGATTCCATACTTAGAAAAATTTCCACACCAACACTTTGACGGCCACCTTAACGGGCCGTGTGATGGCTCACGGACCGTCCAGTGGTCCGTAAGGCTTGCATTGGTAATGAACTAGTCAGGTCTTGTACGAGCATCAGCCACGCAAGCCATCCAAGGATTCACGCGCCATTTGGCCCCTCGTCAACATAACACAAGCTTCCGGAATGGTATTTTCATACTTAGAAATATTTTACTCCCGTAACCATATGGTAGGCTTAACACGGACCTTGAGCTGGTCCGTGGAGCCTCACTTGGTACAAATCTTGGTTGTCACCTTCACACGGTCTGCGAACCCCACTTTCTCGTTGATTTGATTTCCGAAATGTTGACCTTATACATAGAACCAATCCTTAGGTCAAGCCCATCCCGAAACACCTTACCATGCCTCTTTAGAGGTCACACAGACAACTTCACATACCATAAAGTGTCACACGGTCCGTGAAGACCCCCATGAGGCAGTGCCTTAATCAAAATCCAGAAACGGATCCTTGTGCAGGCAGTCTCACTGAAAAAGCCATAACTTCTTCATACGAACTCCGAATCAAGTGAAACCAAGTGTGTTGAAAATATAACTCAAATATCTTTAATATGATGTGTCATGGCTCTCCCAGTTCCACGTTTTCTAAGAGTTATGGTCGTTTAAAGTTAGTACGTTCATATGACATCATGTAAAACTTAACCAATGTGATTTCTTTGAATACGACTATTCAAGAGAGATTCATGAAGATCATTAACCACCCAAAATAAGTTTAAATCATATATCAATCAACATTACAAGGTTCTAAAAATTCCGGGTTGTTACATCATCTCCCCCTTGGGAACATTCGTCCTCGAATGGGCTAGAACAAGGCTTGAAAGACTAGATTTAAACAAGAAACATCTTAACAAGTAAACAAAATGCATAGACCATTTCTTGAAAAATTTCAAGTCATTAAAACTCATGTAAAATCATTATCAATCCATTAAAACATCTTTAAATCATTTTTGTCTGCATGTATGCATGTCATGTCATGAGACTCAAGAATTGAAAGATTTAGGACCATTTGGAATAAGTAGAACCTAATACCTTAGACTTGAGTAGATTTGAAAAGATAGTACTATCGCTTCTTCATTTCTAGCCCCAATTCTCATGTAGCGCTCTCCACATGTTGATTTCTCCAAAGCACCTTAACCGAAGCCACATCCTTATTGCGAAGTCTCTTCACTTGCCTATCCAAGATCTCATCTGACACCTCTACATAAGTCAAATTTTCCTAAATACCAACACCTTTCAAAGGAACAACTGCACTAGGATCACCAATCAATTTCCTCAACATAGACACATGGAACACCAGATGAATAGAACTCACATCCGAAGGCAACTCCAATCTATAAGTCACATTGCGAACCCGCTCCACAACCTTATATGGCCTGACATACCGAGGACATAACCTACCCTTTTTACCAAAACGCACAATACCCTTCATAGGTGAAACCTTCCCACAAACCCAATCACCCACATGAAATTCAAGGTCTCTCTTCCTAACTTCCAAATAAGACTTTTGGAAACCTTGAGCCATCCTCAACCTTTCTCTAATCAACTTTACCTTTTCCATAGCTTCGACCACCAAATTCGGTCCTATAAATGCCATTTCTCCCAACTCAAACCATCCAACCGGGAGCCTACACCTTCCATACAAAGCCTCTCACGGTGCCATTTCGATACTAGCATGGAAACTATTATTATAAGCAAACTCAATGAGCAGTAGGTGATTATCCCAATTTCTCTTGAGTTCTAACACATAAGCCCTCAATATGTCTTCCAAAGAATGAATTATCCTTTCGGCTTGACCATCGGTTTGAGGATGAAAAATGGTACTCAACTTCACCTTAGTACCAAGGCCTCTTTAGAATGACCCTCCAAAATGAGAAGTAAATTGAGCACCACGATTTGATATGATACATTGGCACAGCATACAACCTCACCAATTCTCAAATATACAATTTAGCATAATCTCTAGCATTATAAGTAGCCTTGATCGGTAGAAATGAGCCGACTTGGTCATTTAATCAATAATAACCCATATAGAATCAAATTGCTTATGGGTACAGGGAAAGCCAACAAAAAAATCCATATTTACATCTTCCCACTTCCAAGTAGGAATCTCGATGTCTTAGGCCAAACCACCAAACCTTTGATGCTCCACCTTCTTTGTTGACAACTAGGGCACTCGGTCACGAACTTAGCTATGTCCCTCTTCATACCATGCCATAAATATGCCTCCCTCAAGTCCTGATACATCTTGGTGGATCCCGAATGTATAGAATAACAAGATTCGTAAGCCTCACTCATGATCACCTCTCTAAACCTATCGACATCGGGAACACACAACCGATCAAGATACCGAAGCACACCATCTCCCCCTTGGGAGAAAACCCCAATCTTCCTTTTGGAAACCAACTTCTTCAATTCAACCAAAGACGGTTCTAAATCTTGCTTTGCCTTGACATCCACAACCACAGAAGATTCGACTCCCCTTTGAACATGAATACCACCATCAGTGGAGTTTGTTAATCTGACACCCAACCTAGCCAAATGGTGAACCTATCTCGCTAGATCCCCCTTGAAGTTGATCAAACAATTCGCCGATTCTAGGCAACATGTATTTATTCTTGATGGTTTCCTTATTCAATTGTCGATAGTCAATACACATCCATAGTGACCTGTCCTTCTTCCTTACAACAAACACAGAAATAACCCAAGGTGAAATTCTTGGTCTAATAAAGCCTTTCTCTAACAAGTCTTTCAATTGATCCTTCAACTTCTTTAATTCAACCGGTGCCATATGATAAGGAGGAATGGAAATAGGTCGAGTATTCGATCATCATGAGAGTTAGAAGACTTCAAGAAATGCTTCACAGCACGACAAAAAGGATAATGAAGTGAAACAATTCCTAAAACATCGCCATAGCCTCTCACTCATAGGTATGGTGCAAAACATACCCATGAATAAGACTTTACTTGACATGGCATGTTGGACTCTGAGGACTATTTATAAACCTAGTGCTCTGATACCATATTTTTCATGACTCGAGAGTAGGGCCTAAATGTGACATGGAAAATGAGAACTCAAAAGTCCTCAATAAAGTCATCTTAGCATCAATTCACACATCATTGGTTCAAAAGCGCGTAAAAATAACAAGTAGCACAAAATTCTAGGGGATTTCAAGGCTTTGGACTCAAGTTATGGGGATGTCATCGGGGAAGGGATTTTCATGAATCACATAGCACATAACAAGTACGTTCTAAGGGGTGGGTAAGTATGACTCAAGTTATGGGGGAAAGGAGGGACTTGGGACTTTCCACATAGGCACAATCTCATTAAAATATATCACAAAGACATAAGCATAATCAAGCCGAAGCATCTCATACTAACATATAATACGGCGTATAATAGAATCTGATATGTCCAATAATGTCTCTACATAGAATAAGATGGGGTCCACAATATATCATGGGCTCACCCTCAAGTCGTAAGATAGATGGAAAGTAAACAACATATAAGATAGAGGAAGGTGGGTTTTTTCCCTTGAAGTAAAGGGCTCACCAAAAGAAACAATTTGAGATCACCAAACTAACCAGCCAAAGGTGGATAGATATCGACTCTGGTCCCTACATGGTTAGATCATGTAGAAGAAGAATATGGGTTAGTACATAGAATGCACTAAGTATGCAGGCATGCAATGCATATGAACATGAACTTACTAAATAAAAACTAGATCTCAAGGGAGCGAATATATATAGAAAGAGTATATAAGCAAGGAATAATATTATATCGATATGCCATGAAATCCAAGATGCATGAATGCAGAACCTACATATTCATAGCGGGGATGTGACCTCAACCGACAACAAGAGAGACCAAGCGAGCTACTACTTGGAATTGGACTACTTGCCAGGTAGATCCCAAGACACCCTAAACAGGGGAAACAAAACAAGTTATCCCACTTTGGTAGAAATCCCATGTTGGCACAAGGTTTGACGGAAAAGAGTATGGACCTTTGGAGATAGTCCACCCCAACTCTAATTTCTCGGTGCTAAGTCTCATCCCACGGGAATACATATACATATACAAGCTTTCAAATGGAGGTTCAATAATTTGAATCAATGCAAATGCAAAATTGGGCTAAAAAACCAAATCATAATGCAAGTATTTCCATAATTAGGCTCAAAGGCCAAACAAGAGTCCAAGTACCAAATCCAAGATCAATGCATAGAAGTAGCTCATTCTAATAAGTACAAGGTGGTGTAAACACCCAATAGCTCATAGAGCCAAGTCAATACAAGATGTGATCACATTTTAGTCATATCCCATGTCTTACCAAGATCAAGTCAAGTGGGTCAAAGCCCATATCAAGAGTTTCTTCAAGTCAAGTCTCCATGCTCATATATGCAAATGCCATGAATGATCAATGAATAACATGGGTAATTGATATCAAAATTTAAATCATCATAATAAAATAGATTCATAATTAAATCATAAGGAAATCAACAATTAAAATCATAATTCATACTAC
>JBCEWC010020535.1:0-10885 GCA_038996855.1 Solanum aculeatissimum
TATATTATCTATGTATATCCGTTATGCAGATGTATTTTATAACTCTTGTTCCAGGGGTATTGGAGTAGCGAGTCGAGAATCTTACTGGGTTATATTTATATATAGCTCACTCCTTACTTGCATGTCAATGCAGATACTGTGGAAGAGGGTGAGACTTGTGGCTGACGAGTTTGTTCCCGTGAACTCTGTTGTTGAAGTGAGCCTTCGCATTATTCGTGGAGGCTACTATTTTAGCTCTATCTAGTATAGCTTATGTTGTTTTTCTTGGGGTTTGTATGCCCGACAGTTGAACTCATGTCATTCTATTAGATGCTCCATGAACTTGTTGTCGGATTTGGGCTAGAAATATTTTTGTTAAGTGACTATTTCTTTTCATAATGTTTCTATGGGATATTGGTTTAATAGCTATTCTGTTTTAATGAGTAGTGATGAGATTTGGTGTTGCACATATGGTATCTTTGTGTTTTGACAATTTGGATGTGTGTATAGATGTTTGGTTCTCCCGACAGATAGTATTGGTGGGTGCCAGTCACATCTAGGGGGTGTTTTGGGATGTGACAGATGAAACTTCTTTTATGTCACGTCCTAATGTTATAGAATTTAATTTATAAAATCAATTAGACCATGAAACATTAAATAGATGTTTTACTAATTTTAAGGAAGATTTAGATGAAGAGGTTCAAATAGAAAATTATGAAGAAGATGACACCCCTGCTAGTCCCAAAATGAAATTACCCCCCCAAGAAGATGATATCTCTCCCTTACCTACATTTACTAAAGTTACAAAAATTGAACATCCTAAAAGATCTTTAGTTTGACAATTTTTGGTACAAAATGAGAAAAAAACTACAGTTCAATGCACAAAATGTAAGAAAATAATGAATCATTTGACTACTGGGTCACATAGAGGGACAGGACAGTTAATTACACATTTGAGAAAATATAATCCAGAATTTGCTCGTCTAGAAGAAGTGAATAGGGCTAAAACAATAGGTGAACCTTTAACTGAAGAATATGTAGGAGGTTTAAATATGGTTCAAAGTGTTTTAAATATGTCTAATCCGGCTGGTCCAAACAAACCCCGAACCTATGTTAAATAAAAAGATCTCGAAGAATTAGCAAAAATGGTTACTGTTTGTGGTTTGCCTTATAGTTTTCCTTCGCATCCGGGTTTTATTCATTATATTCGAGAAGTGTATTATCTATCTTTTGAAGGTTTTTCAAGGAATACAATAAAAAATATTATTTTTTAATATCAAGCTGAACATTGTAATTATCTTCGTTGCTTATTTGCTTATTTTGATGATAAATTTTCTATTACATTTGATATGGGTCGGAGTATTAATGGTAATAATTATTTTACTATTACTGTTTATTGGATTGATCACGATTGGAATATGCAAAAAAAAAAATAGGCTATAAATATGTCGAAAAGACTAAAACCGGTTCTTATATAGCCTCAAATATAGATTCTATTTTGAATTATTTTGGATTATGTGATAAAATAATGAGTTGCACTTTAGACAATGCTTGTAATAATTTGAGAGCAGTTGATTTTTTAAAATCATAAATTTGTCCAATTGATGATGATGTTTTTCATATTAAATGTGTCGCACATAGTTATAATTTGATAGTAAAAGATGGTGTTAATAATTTTGGAATTTTTTGTGACAAAGTTAGACTTGCATGTAATTTGATTTTTAAATCTAAAATAAAATTTAGACTTACAAAATTTAAAAATCATTGTAAAGAAGATCAACTTGAATATTGAAAAGTACCAAGAGATGTTTCTACTAGATGAAATTATTTATTTTAAATGTTTGAAGTTGCTTATGTTTATCAAGATCCGATACAAAAGGTTTGTAATGCTCATAATTCGGATTTAACTTTAATACTTTGTAAAGATGATTGGGAAGAGACAAAAGATCTTATTGAGTTTTTAAGAATTTTTTATATTGCTACAAATGTTATTTCTTGTCAATATTATCCAACTATTTCTTATGTTTTAGTAAATATTTGTGCTATTTCATCTAAATTTGCAAAATATAAAAGAAAAGATAAGTTTAAAGAATCAATATATTTAATGATTGAAAAATTCAAAAAATATTATTTTCCTATTCTTCAAATTTATTTGACTACCACTTTATTTAATTCTTCTTACAAATTAAAAGGTGTTCAAAAAATGAATGAAAATATTTATGCTAATTTAGAAATTGCACCTGATAAAATTTCTAGTGTTGAAAAATGTAAAAGTAGTATAATACCAAAAGCTAAAAAATTATATGATTTATTTGGAGGAAAAAAATGCTCCACCAGTTGCACCTCCACCTCGTAAACATAGAAAAAATAATTTAGATGATATGATGGATGATTATCTTTGTATTGAAACTTCTAGTAATAATGATTTTAATAAATATATTAATCAGGGACTGGAGAAGATTAGAGATGAGAATGGAGAACCTCAATTATTGTTGTGGTGAGAATGGTGTTATTTTTTCGGTTAAATTCTTTTCATAAGTTATTTTAGAAAGCCCTACCTATCACTTCAAAAAAGGTTGCATGAATGAACTTAGGGATCACATCTAGAGCCTTGATTTGAGAATGTTGATTGTTATTACAGAATTTGATAATCCTATGAGTTTTCTATAATTGAACTCTAAGATTGGTGTAAATTAAAAGTACCCCTACATGATTGTCTAATTCACTCTTGAATGATTGGTAGGATTGACTAGTTGAAATATTGAAAGATTGATTTGATAGAGCTGATGAACTGAAAGAGTACATTAAGAGACACATTGATTTGAGGATCAGAACTGATTGGTTTATGATCATTGAGTCTTGGGAGGAGTATCGAACACCGAATTGAGTAAGAGTAAGTCCAATTCGAACTCAATTACTACATCACCAAATGTAAGAGAGGATTGAAACAGTTAAGTCCGGAGTTTCCCCTTGAAAGGTCCCTGAAACAATAGAGGACTCAGTTGATTGGATCCATTATGGATCGATTCATTCTTTACCCTTGCAAGGACTGAATAGTAGTGAAAACATCAATAGAATTATTGTATGATCACTAGCTCATAAGTGATTGCTGTCGGATAAGAAAAACGCCAAGATAGGTTCTATATTGATGGTACTCTGATTGGATTGGATTCAGATTGGATTGGATTTGTATTTATTAGTTATTATATACTCTATATTCTTGCTTTAGATATATACTCTACATCCTAATTGAGTTTCTTATCTCTTTATTTGAGTTATTTAAGTTGATAGTATTCTACTTTGATATATGTTTCATTAAACCATTTTACATACTCATTACATTCTACATATTGATGTCCATTTGGACTGCATCATTTTATGATGCAACGATATGTACTAGAGATCATCAATAGGCATTTCATTGAGGATCTTCCCCGCTGATTGGTGAGTCTGTTAGATTTTAGACTTGTTTTTCTTGTGATTTAAGATGTAGCCATGGACCTATCATTGGCACCATTGAACATTTTATAGAGGCTTCATAGACTAGAGTCGATTTATTTGATTGGATATTGTTTTGAGCTATTTTCTTTTATACTAGCCATGTTAACTTGATTTGATTATCTAAAGTTGTGATTATCAACCTTTTACCTTCTTTAGTCTTTCGGTGATGTGTTAATTATTGATTAAATGAATGTGATAAGGCCAAGTGGTTCACTTAGGTACTAGCAACAATTTCTGAGTGCCGCCCGTGCCATGGTACCCTCTTGGGCCATGACAAACTTGGTGTCACAGTATAGATTTCAAGTGTCTTAAGGGAATCTATGAAGTCGTGTCTAATAGAGTCTTGTTTTTGGGTATGTTTTGCTCCACAGTTTATAAGCAGGAGGCTATAGCACATTAGTAGTTGTTACATTTCTTTCTTATTCTACTTCGTTCTATAGAGATAAACTCTATGAAAAATCCTTTTTACTTCATGTGTTACACGTTTATAGAATTGTGATCATGCCTCCAAGAAGAGCTGCTAGAGGAAGAGAGCTCTGGCTAGATATAATGCTAACCCACCTGAGACCCAGAATCCGGATGAACCTATAGGCCCAACCGTCCTTGAACTACCACCCAAGGTTGACATCTCGAATGTTGAGCTTCGCTATGCCATCCAAACTTTGGCCCAAGCTGTGACAACACTAGTTGCTAGATAGGGAGCAGACAAACAGGCTTCTCCAAACACATCTAGGCTTTGAGAGTTCTTGAGAGTAAACCTACCTGAGTTCACAGGGTCTACACCCAGTGAGGATCCTAAGAAATACATTGATAAGTTACAAAAAGTGTTCCAAGTGAAGCATGTGACTGAAATTTATAGGGTTGAGTTTGATGCCTACCAACTCAAAAGTGTTACAAGACTGTGGTATGACCATTGGAAGAAGAACAAAGGAGAGGGGACCCAGTTCTGACTTGGACAGTGTTTGGAAAGGCTTTCTTGGGGTGTTTATTTTTAGAGAGCTGAAGGAGGCCAAGGTAAGAGAGTTCTTAATTCTGAAATAGTATTCTATGAAGGTGAAGGAGTACGGTCTTATATTCATGCAACTATCTTACTATGCCTATGAGATGGTTCCAGATATGAGAAACAAGATGTGTCTGGACATTGATGGGTTGAACAAGTGGTCGAAGAAAGATGGGACAAGAGTTATGCTTGTAAGCGACATGGAATTAGGTAGGCTAATGATCTATGTGTAGCAAGCTGAGGAGGAAAGGCAACAAGATGGAGATGAGATCAAGAATAAGAGGGATAAAACATCCGACCATGAGGTTGGGATGAGAGGAAATGAGAATGGTAGCAAGTTTAAGTCCAGACCAACATATTTATATGCTAGTGCTCCGACATCCAGAAATTTGAATGAACAAAAGTCTAAGAAATTTATAACCCAAGGATCTAAGTTACAGACTAGTGTGGCTCAAGGTTTACAGGGTAAGCCATCATGTGGTAAGTGCGGTAAGTTACACTTTTGGAGGTGTCGTGAGAGAAGTGATGTGTGTTACAATTGTAGCCAAATGGGTTACTTCTAAAGAGATTGTCCAAACAAGGCCTAGTCTTCGACCTCAACACCAGTGGCAATGGGTAATCAGAGAGCTACCCTTACTAACATTGGCAAAGGAATAAACCATTTTATGCAATGGGAAATCGAAAGGATCAAAAAGTGGCTCTAAATGTTGTGACATGTATGCTTTGAGTCTTTACCTTTTATTGTTATGCCTTACTTTATCTGAGTTCCACTCTATCTTTCATAACTCCTTATGTGGCTATTAGATTTAGGATCCTTCTTGAGTGCTTTGTTGAGTTTTCTTCTATTTCTACTCCTGTTAGTGAGTCTATTCTAGTCGAGAGAGTTTATAGAGATTGCATAGTGTCCATCCATCATAGGGATACTCTTGCTGATTTGATTAAGTTAGAAATGATTAATTTCATTGTAATCCTTATCATGGACTGGCTTCATGCTTGTTATGCGACTGTCAAATGTAAAACCAAACTATTAAATTTTAGTTCCCACATGAGCCTATCATAGAGTGGAAGGGTAATTCTATTGCGCCGAATGGTAAGTTTATTTATTATCTTAAGGCTAGGAAGTTAATCTCTATATCATGTATCTATCACCTCGTGTGAGTTAAGTCCGACAATGTTGAACCTCCTACTCTTGAGTCTGTCCTGATTATGAAGGAATTTCCTAAAGTGTTTCCTGAGAATTTTCTTGGAGTCCCTCTCGATAGGGAAATATACATCGGGATTGATATTCTCCTCAACACCTAATCTATCTCTCTTCCACCATATAGAATAACCCCAACCGAGTTGAAAGAGTTGAGAGAGCAGTTAAGAGATTTGCTAGAGAAGGACTTTATTAGGCCAAGTGTTTCCCCTTGGGGTACTCGTGTCCTTTTTCTAAGGAAGAAAGATGGATCCCTCAGGATGTGTATTAACTATCACCAGTTGAATAAGGTGACAATAAAAAAATAATTATCCCCTTCCGAGGATTGACGATTTGTATGACCAACTTCAAGGTTCTACTATTTTCTCTAAGATAGACCGTAGATCAATCTGTCACTAGTTAAAAGTGAGAGAATGTAGCATCTCGAAGATGACTTTTCAAACCTGATTTGGTCATTATTAGTTTTTTGTGATGTCCTTTAGGTTTACCAATGCATGTGTAGCCTTCATGGACTTAATGAACAAAGTATTCAGGCAATACCTTGATATGTTCTTAATTGTATTTATCGATGATATTTTGGTGTGTTCCAGAGATAAGGAGGAGTGTGCTAATCACCTCAGAATTGCTTTATAGACGCTCAAGGATAATTAGTTGTATTCTAAGTTTTTTAAGTGTGAGTTTTGGCTCAAATTTATGGCATTCTTGGCATATATAGTTTCGAGAGATGGTATTTGAGTAGACACTCAAAAGATTGAGATGGTTAATAACTTTCCTAGACCAGCCTCTCCGATTGACATAAAAAGCTTTCAGGGCTTGGCCTGTTACTATTGCAAATTTATTGATGGGTTCTCTTCTACATCCATATCGTTGAATAGATTGACTCAGAAGAAGGTCAAGTTTTGACGGTCTGATGAGTGTGAGAGGAGTTTCTAAGAGTTGAAAACAAGGTTGAACACTTACTTAGTATTGACTTTGCCCGAAGGGACTGCTGAATTTGTCATTTACTATGATGCCTAAAGAGTGGTATTGGGGTGCGTATTGATGTAGAAAGGAAAGGTTGTCGCTCATGCTTCCAGATAGCTCAAGGTCCATGAGAGGAATTATCCTACACATGATTTACAATTAGCAGTAGTGGTGTTTTCTCATAAGCTATGGCACCACAATTTATATGGACCACACCTTGATATATTCACAGACCATAAGAGCCTTCAATATGTCTTTATATAGAAATAGCTTAACTTAAGGCAGAGGATATGGCTTGAGTTGCTTAATTGTTATGAAATGAGAATCCTCTATCATCCATGTAAAGCTAACATGGTTGTTGATGCTCTTAGCAGGTTGTCAATGGGGAGCACTGCTTATGTGGAAGAGGAGAAAAAAGAGCTAGCTAAAGAGGTTCATAGACTGACATGATTGAGATTTCAACTAGGCAAATCTGGTGAAGGTGGAATTCTTATGTATAATAGGTCAGCATCATCTCTAGTAGTGAAGGTGAAGGAGAAGCAAGACCAAGATCCTATGTTACTGCAACTGAAGGAGGAAGTGCATAAGCAGAAAGTGATGGATTTCACCAAAGAGGGAGATGCAGTATTGAGATATCAAGGCAGATTAGGCATTTCGATGTTGATGATATTCAAGTAAAGATCATGGTATAAGCCCATAACACTAAATATTCTATCCATCTGGGCTCAACTAAGATGTACCATGACTTGAAAGAAGAATATTAGTGGAGCGAGATGAAAAGTGACATTGCTGAATTTGTTCCCAAGTGCCTAAACTACCAACAAGTAAAAGTTGAGTAGCAAAGGACATGTAGAGAAGCCCAAAACTTTGAGATTATAGAGTGAAAGTGGGAGATGATTAACATGGACCTTGTCATAGGGTTACCAAGGTCTCACAGATAACATGATTCGATTTGGGTAATAGTTGACGAGATGACCAAATTTACGAACTTGTTAGCAGTAAAGACGACTAACACTGTAGAGGATTATGCCTGATTATATATAAGAGAGATTGTTAGACTGCATGGAGTCCCCTTATCTATCATCTCAGACCGAGTAGCCCCATTCACTGCTCAGTTTTGGAGATCCTTCCAGAAAGGCTTGGGTTCGAAGGTGAACCTTAGCACCATTTTTCACCTTGACACTAATGGCCAGGCGAAGCACACAATTAAAACTTTGGAGGATATGTTGAGGACCTTTCTCATTGAATTTAAAGGTAATTAGAATTACCATCTGCCTCTGATTGATTTTTCATATAATAACAACTTTCATTTGAGTATCCATATGGCCCCTTTTGAGGCAATTTGTAGGAGGAGATGTAGATCACCAATTGGATGGTTCAAGGTGGGTGAGGCAACATTGAATGGGCCAGACTTAGTTCACCAAGCTATGGATAAAGTAAAGTTCATTCGAGAAAGATTGAAGACTATACAGAGCTGATAGAAATCCTACACTGATATTATAATAAGAGACTTAGAGTTTGAGGTTAACGATTGGGTGTATTTGAAAGTGTCTCCTATGAAGGGGGTAATGCGATTTGCAAAGAAAGCTAGGCTGAGTATGAGGTACATTGGTCCTTATCAGACTCTGAATAGAGTGGACAATGTAGCTTATGAGTTGGAGCTACCACCAGAGTAAGAAACCATCTATCCAGTCTTCCATATTTCCATATTTGAAAAGTGTCTAGGAGATCCACAGTTGGTTTTGCCTGTCGAATGTATAGGAGTAAAAGAAAATTTGAGTTATGAGGAGATTCCCATCCAAATCCTTGATCGTCAGGTTCGCTAGTTGAGGACCAAAAAAGTTGTATCCGTCAAAGTGTTATAGAGAAATCAATTCATAGAAAAAGCCACATCGGAAGCTGGAGAGGATATGAAGAATAGATACCCTCACCTATTTATGTCTCCTAATGATGAAATTGATGGTAATAATTAATTTCTATTCTCTGAGTTACTTTTCCATTGTTGAATTGAGTTCTTATCTTTGAGTTGATGCTCCTCTTAAGTCTTTGTGTATTTGAAAATACAAGTCTTTAATTGCATTTGTGCCTAACGATAAGATTAGAAGTGGACTTTCAGTTTTAAATCCTGAGTGGAAGTTGATATCTTGAGTATGAGTATTTGAGTTCTTGATGGTGTTCCTGCTTGTTAGATCTCCTAGCTGCTCATCATTCGAGGACGAATGGTTCCAACGAGGAGATAATGTAACACCCCAGATTCTTCCCACCTAGTATGAGTAAATGCCTTGAGAAAACTGAGAAACATTGATTCAGAAAGGATTCACTAGAGAAAGCCACAAAGGTTATCTACAAATCCTATAACAAACTACGACCCATAGATAAGGCCTCGTAGGTGCCCTTGTGACTTGGTGAATTTTCCTAAGTCTTAGGCCCATGTATGAGGTAGTCTACAACTGTATATCATTCCACTTCCCTTAGATTATGGTCTAGAGGTTGATAAGTCAAAAGTCAAAATTTTTGGATATCAAAGGATGAGTTATCAAATGGCCCATATGATTTGTTCGTAGATTCAAGTCCCAGAAAAACCTAGAGTTCTAAACCTTGAAACCACGAGTTGTCAGATGACCTGTAACATAACCTACAAGCCGTAGAAATGTGTTTGTAAGTCCAGGTCCAACTTTAAGTTACTCAATCTTTAGGTACTTCCACTTATGAGAGGTAATGAAAGGCCCGTAAGTGGACCTACGACTCATAAACGAGTCTCGTTGATCCACTAGGTAGTTTTAAAAAGAGGTAATTTCATCATTTTCTACCTTTTTAAATAAAACCCATGACATTTTGGACTTGTGTTAGACCGTTTATCAGAACCCTAAAGTATTACTCCTCATAAAACACTTAGAAATTCTAGAGAGCAACGAGGGAGGGAAAAGCTAGGGCTTCAAGCACGCGAGTAGGGATTGTCTCAAAATTAGATTGTCCTTCGTAATCTCCAGGTTTGTATGGATAAACTAAAGAATGAAATTATTCTTCCATGTGCCCCTTTTGATTGATATAGGTTGAAGGGTATAAGTATTGAGTCTACAAGCAAGAGCTTGAGAAATCTCTTGTAAACTATGTACATTCTACGTATTTTCATATGTTGATAGTCATCATAAAATTAATTTTTCTGATTAAATAATTTTCATTAGTTATTTCAGAAAGCTCTATATATCACTTCATAAAAGGCTGCATGAATGAACTTAAGGATCAAGTCTAGAGCTTTGATTTGAGAATATTTATTGTGATTGTGATGTAAGCCTGAATACAGGTTAATTGTAACGACCCAAAATTTTTCAAAACTCCTTATGGTTGATATTTTATGATTTTATAATAGTCATGGTTGAAATTTGGTAGCCACGGGTTGAGTTTAAGTGGCCGAACGCAAAATGGATCATTTTTGGACGTAAAGAGGCCGTTTGGACAGTGAGATTCACAAAATCATACCTTTTTGTGTTGGTTGAACCATGTGGGCTACTACCTATCCAATTGAAGCTCTTTTCATTATCTTCGCAACGCAACTTGTCTCACTCGATTCGGAGTTCGTATGAGAACGTTATGGCCCAAAGAGTGAGACTGCCTGAAATTCGGAAGAAACTGAAAAAGTGCCGTGAAAACGGCCCAAGGCATGGGAGACGGACCGTGGTACTGTTCACGGTCCGTGTGGGGTTCTGTCAAATGGTCCAGAGAGCATGGGGTGGCCAGGACCAACCCCAAAAGCTAAGTTAAGGTCCACGGACCACCCCCACGGTCCGTGAGACCTCAAAGACCGTTTGGTGGTCCGTCAAGTTGGGTAGAAGCTTGACCAAGCTGTGGTTGGTTTAAATGGATAAGGCAAGGTTCACGGGGCAGGTGGATTGACCTAGGTTCATAGTAGTATTGTCAAGATCGATTTGAGGTTGCCAAGGATTTGACGTAAGTGATTTAAGGCAAGAACTTCATTATTTTAGACTATTTTGGGGCCTCCGTTTAGACTGCTGCAACTTTGAGATGCCGTAACTTTTAGCACACAATTAACTGGGTGGTACACTTTATATAAAATGAAATCTTCTTGAGTTATCTTCGCAACGCAACAGGTTTCACTCACTTTGGTGCTCGGATGAGCAAGTTTTGATCGTTTTCGCGAGACTGCCTGAAACTGGAAATTTGCCTCGGAAAAGTCGTCTAAGTGAACTATCACGGACCGTGTGGTGGCTCACGGTCCGTGTAGT
>JBCEWC010020536.1:0-10884 GCA_038996855.1 Solanum aculeatissimum
TGGTAACCACGGGTTGAGTTTAAGTGGCCGAACGCAAAATGGATCATTTGGTGGCCTAGAGAGGCCGTTTGGACAGTGAGCTTTGAGGAGACATAACTTTTACTCCAGGTTTAACCGTGTGGTCTAATAAATATCAAATTGACTCTCTTTGAGTTATCGTTGCAATGAAATTGGTTTCACTCGATTCGGAGTTTGTATGTGGACGTTATGGCAAATTACTGAGACTACCTGAAATTCGGAAGACAATGGAAATAGGCCTTGAAAATGGCCCAAGGCAAGGACCACAGATAGTGGGAGGGTCCACGGTCTGTGTGGGTGTCCGTTTCATGGTTCAGTGAGCTCAGGGTGGCCAGGACCCACCCCATAAACCAAGTGAAGGCTAACGGACCACCCCACGACCCGTGAGACCTCAAACGGTCCGTGTGGGTGGCCGTCAAGTGGGGAAGTGGGCTTGCCAGGGGCTGTGGGTTGGTTATTGGGTCAAGTGTGGCTCCACACACCAATACACAGTCCGTGTGAAGCCACACGGCCCATGAACCCCCTCGTGAAGTGGTCCAGAAAGTCCTCCGAGAGTTCATGTTGAAAATTGGCTAAGGCATTCTTCACGGTTAGTTGTACGGACAGTGAGCAAGTGGACGGCCACTGTAGCTCCACCGTGTGACCCTGTTTTACAGTTAAATGACCATTTTATTAATGATATTTTCATGATTTAATTAATCCCTAGGCCCCTTTAAGGCATCCTAAGGTCCCCTAAACCCCCTTAACCTAACCCTAAATCCTTTTCATCAATTCTAAGCCTCCTCATTACACTTTGAAAAATCTTAAATTCTCTTGACCTCTATTGTTAAAACCTTGAAGAAAATTGGGGAATACAACCTTACTTAATTCTTCAATTCCTTTGGTGATTGTAAGGCATGTGGGATTTGATTCAAGGATTTTCTTTCATCCTTGAAGACCCAAGAACCATACTCTTTAATTTTTTATTTTAAGATTTATTTAAGTTATGGGTTCTTCCAATTTTGAAGTAATTAGTTGATTGGGGTTATGTGTTGTAGATTTTAGGTGATTTAATCACGTTTTAAGCTTGAATTTTATGAATGTTCATGGAAACTCTTGAAGAATCAAAATGCATGTCCCTTTATGATTTCATTAACCATGGGTAAATTGCATTATGCTTTAATTATGAATTTTCACATGATTTATGATGAATTACCTTTCAAATTGTGAGATTAAGTTTGAATTCCATTTCCCATGTTCTTGTTATTGAAATGATATGTTAAGACTTGTGATCACATAGTCTCTTTCCTTGGCTCTTTGAGCATATTGGGTTCTTGCACCACCATGACATGTTTGAAGGCTTGATATGATAAGCTATGTAGATGGGCTACTCTTATTGCATTGACATGGAATGATCATGAAAACCATTTTAGAAACTCTAGATTGCCTTTGGCCTAAGCATAAATCTATTCCCAAAAGAATTGGAATTGACAAAGCATAAATCTATTCCCAATAGAATTGGAATTGATGTTAGAAATATTGGTGTTACATATTTTTTCTAGAATTCTAATCAAAATGATGTGCCACCATGGGATTTCTCCCTATATGGGATGACTTGCATGTTTCCCCTTGTTTCAAGGGTGATTATGGTACTACTTGGAAAGTAGTCCGGATCCGGGTAGTGGCTCGCGCAGGTCTTTCCATGTTGTCGGTTGAGGTCACATCCCCGCTTTATATTGATCATAGGATTGCATCTCATGCATCATGGCATGACATCTTGTTATATTACTCTTTGTCTATGTGCACTCCTTTCGTATCACTTGTCCCCTTGTTATGTTGCTTGGTCATACTATATTATCATATGCATTGCATGTCCGCATCTTTAGTGCTTAATTGTGCTAACCCATATTCTTTGTCTACATGCTCTAACCTTGTAGGGATCGGAGACGATATCTACATTCAACCGGACGACGCTTGAACCTTGATTGAAGACTTTGCTAGTGGTGAGCCCTTTTGTTCAAGGGCAATAGCCGTCGTCTATCTACCTATTTTATACTATGTTACTTATTTTCTTATGTTTTGAGGGTGAGCCTCAAACTTGTCGAGGCCCCGCTTATTCATGTAGAGGCTGGTTTGACTATTCTAGACTCTTGTATGTTGGCTTGTTATGTTAAATATCATGATTATGAAAGTTATGCTATTTAGCCTTGATTATGAGAATGGTCTCTTATTATGGCTATGACTTGAAATTTTGGGAATTGTGATTGACTATGTGCTTATGTGGAAAGTCCCATAATCTCGGTGTACCCCCATACTGGAATCCTATTTACCTATCCCCTTAGAGATAATTTCTATGTGTTATTTGAATCCATGCTTATCCCATTCCCGATATCATCCCCATAGCTTGAGTCCGAAGCCCCGATTCCCTTAGAGCTTATGTGTTTAGCTTCCGTGCTTCTGAATCGATGATGTTTGTAATGATGCTATGATGGCTTGATCGAGGAACTTTGGGTTCTCCTTATCCATGTCACATCTAGGCCCGCTATCCGGGTCATGACAAGATAGTACTGGTAAGATACCATGGATTCCTTTGAATACCATTTTAGAAACTTTAGGAAATAACAGTAGTACTTGTGGTCATTCAATTGTTCAAAAATTGAAATTGCATAACAATGTCGGGTCATTTAATGAATCAGATTTTCTTGATGATAAATGTGATGAAGATGATTTTTTATGGGATGATCAATTTTATGAGTATCCAAGTATGAAAGAAATGAATTATGAGGAGCGAAAGAAATGTTGTTGTTTCAAGGAATTCTTTGAACATCTCGACAAATTGACATTAATAATATTAGTGATCCTACATGACAATGGCATTGTCCTGCCTGTAAAGGTGGCCCAGGTGCTATCAGGTGGTTCACCGAATTTTCCTCATTAGTGGCCCATACAAAAACAAAATTCAGAGCAAGGGCGAAATTTCATAGAGAACTTGCTCAACATTTGGACAAAGAGTTGCATCTGAGGAGCTGCATTTGAGAGGAACATTTGTTGTACCTCTAGGTTAGGTGTATGGAAGTGAAAAGGTGTCAAATATGAATATAAGTTAATATTCTGGTAACATGTGGTGATTATGATGAACATGATTCTTGTGAAAGATTTTAATTAATAGTGAATTGAAATAGAAAACCAAAAGCTATGTAATAATTTCAATGTTTAGGCAATTGTCAAATCTATTAAACTCCCATATGATCGACGATACTATCATGGAATTAGTGCATTGATTTATGAGGTCACTATTGTGTGATACATGGATGTTCTGCTTCTCAGTATGTTATTTTCTATAGCACGAAGAGATAAAGGGATGAATGAGTAGGCAATCAAGTTAAGCTTCATACCAGGGGATACATAAGCATTATATACATGGTATAGAAAGTAGGCATGAATAATTGATAAAAGTATGTAATTTTTATCTATGATTTGTGAAGTTACATTGCATTACACTGGAATAAGGAAAATGTAATTATATTATTATAATTTTAATATGAAATTATTGAGGATTGTTCTTAAGCTTTTATCTTTTCATATGCATAATTTGTTTTTAAATATTTAAGTTACTATTATTTAATATCGAAGTTGGTAAGTTGATACTATTGTCGTTGTTGTATTTCTAGTTCTATAATCATCACTAAGGACTCAAATAAATTTGTTGAACCATTAGAAAAATATTAACTAATGCTTCAGATAACACTCTTGGACAAAACATAGTTTCTAACTTAATGTTTAGTCACTTATTCATCCCCTTCTTTTTATTTTATTTTTCTTGGTCTTGATTATATACTTTTTTGTCTTCTTCTTATAACAATAGTAACAAAAATTATGTTATTATTCATCCTCTTTTGGTTTTTCATCACCTTTTTCACTGTATTTTATTTTCTTCATGTATCTAATTTTGAATATAACTTTATTTTTTATTAGAATTCGGATAGAAATCCAAAACATACAATAGTTGTTTCCACTTTGGAGATTTATCAAGATAACATTTTATGTTATGATTTAAATAATTTTCTTCTATTTTGAAGGCAACATGTCATTTTGAAACTCTTCTAGTTTAACTAGTTTTAAAAAAAGAAAAGAATGAACTATGTGAAACTTTTCAAATTTTTGAGTATCACTCATATGATTATAGCTATTCAAGTAGCAAAATAATTTGAAATGTTTCTTAGTTGATGAAAATTTAGACTTAAAGCTTCTCATAAATTATTCCCATTATCCATACTAAAGAGAAAAATTGGCTAAGAATATGGTTGAGTTCTTTAATTCTAAAGTTTTCATATGGCTCATTTTACATAGAACACTTCATTGATTTGACATTGAATAGAATAAATGAGCTTCTTAATTTTTGAAATTCATAATAAGGTAATTGTAAGGGTAAATTGTCTATTAATTTATATATTTTCCCTGCTTAGCTATGAAATAAATTGACAGGGCATTTAAGCCTCAAAATATTAGAAAGTTTTTGGATTTACTGTCAATTCAAAATATAAGGCTTGAGGTCTTGCTCATATGATTATATTCAAAGAATATGTGCATATATTCAAATTGAATTTCTTTTAGTTAGGCTTAGAAATGTGAAGTATGCAATACAGTAGGTAAATATTAATCAATATACAATGATGTTCACTCTGTTACTCCTTTTAGTAAAACATACAGTTATAGGCTCATGAATTCATGTCCAAGCAAATCACCAACTATGCTATGTTAAATGCCTGAAGGTGTTATGAATAAGTAATTCAACATTTTGCTCTTTATTAAAAGACTTTACAATAGACAAATTGTCATTTACTATCTTTTCCTCAAATAATTATCTTTTAATTAGTATTCTAATATAAGGACTTTAAAATTTATTATAATTCTTATTGGATCTAGGCAAGAAATTACAATATTTAACACGTCTAAATAAATGACAATCTTACCTTTTATAAGAAATATAATATTTTTTAAGTAAGTAAATAATATAAGTATATATATATATATAGACACACACCCACACCCATATATATGAACAAATTATTAACAATTGTTTGGTAAGTCTGTGATAACCATTATGAATAGTTATATCTAATTTGGAATTTGATTAGCAAAACTCTTTTGCAACTTCAATTTAGAATTTAGGTTAAGTTTGTCGACTTAAATTTCTATAATGATTTGATTAAAGAATTAATTTATTATTTAAGTAAGCTATTATATAAAAAAAATAGTTTATAGGTCCATATAAAGGGTGATGGAAGAACTTCATGCAATTTTGTTTTTGGCTTTTTCTAATTGTACATTTTTCATATTTTTATGTAATGACCCTCAAGGTCATTTTGTCCATTATTTAATGTTTTTAGTGTTTAGAGAAATTCTGCAACAACTGTATGTCATTTATGAATTGTTGAGATTGATATTTCATGTAGCGAACTGTTCATTTGGTTTTTGTGCAAGTTTTTCCATTTTGAAACTTCTAAAGTGAAAATATTTGACTTCGGTTTAAACTTTAGGTTGAGACCTTGGAACACAATCCTTATGGTTTCGTCATGTAATGACCGTCCAGGTCATTTTCTTACCACCCTTTTTCTTGTTTGTTGGAGCATTTCTATAGCGACCCCAGGTCAGTTCTCACTTGTGTTTGGTCGTTCATTTGGATTTTGTGCATTTTTCGTACTTTGAGTCCTTTATAACCTAAAAAGTTGACTTTGGTAAAAAATATGAATAATATTATTTACCATGTATCATGACATGAATGTAATGTATGTGAATCACAAATAAAGGAGTATAATCAAGTCAACAAAATCCTCAAAGTAATAAAGTTCCTAGAAGCTCATGTTTATGATAAACATCCTCTTTGTATCAATGGGAAGAAAGTCATTAAAATCAAGCAACAAACCAACGAAATATCCCTTTAGTTCTCAAAATATGCCACAAGCCAAAAAAAATTTCACGAATTTCAGTTCTCAAATTATTTCATTCCTTAGCACATTTCATTCCACAATGTATGTCATTTCTCAAATCACATCATAGCTCAGAGCATTTTATTTTACAAAGTTACTTTCACAGACGAAAGCTTTTGTAGTAGTGGATGTTGTAATGACCCTCCAGGTCATTTTTATGTTACTACACTTTTTGTACTGGTAAGAGAACCCCTATAGCGATTCCAAGTCTTTTGTGACTTGTTCACACTGATAGTTCGGTCGCTTCATCATTCATTTGGAGGTTGTGCAATTTTGCCTATTTGGACATTGAAATTAACTTATACTTTTGGAATATAACTAAGACTTCTTAAAATTTTAGGAAGGATGTTTTATGAAGTATTTTAAGCGCATACCGTTCATATGTTAAGGGTGGGGGTCAAGGAAGTTGCACAATAAAAGTCGGTGGAAGTTATTGTGGATTTTGTTAAGTGATTCTTTTGAAATTCTGTATTAAATGTCTCAGAACTTTTCTCCTAAAATATAAATAGTTAGAAAGGTCATGACCCACCAAATTGAAGGTCTTTGTGTCTGGTTTCCAAGGCACTAAATGTTTTGATCATACGATCTCAAAATAGAGAGGTATGCACACATTCATGAAACTGCACAAGTAGGCACCTCGATGGGTGTCCCTCTTAACTTTAGGCCGATTTGTATTTATAAACAGCCCTCTCCTTCGTTTTGTTTATTTGGAATAGCAAGAAAACTGAATAAAGGATCAAACCACCTTCCCAATACTCCTTGGTCAATTAGATTCTCAACTCGGAAGTTTAACGAAAATTACTCTACGTTGCAATCTCATCATCGTGGTATAATATTCTTGTTGATTTATACTCCAGTGGCTATTGCTGCAAAGAGGAAAATTTTTAATCTTTCTTTTTCCAATATCTTTGTAGAGATAACACCCTTTTTACAACCCTCCTTCGGAATTCTATGTCCTAGTGCCATTTTTATGGATTTTCGAGCCATATTGCAATGTATTTGATATGGTGGCTGCGGGCAGCCCCTTTTTCTTGGTTAATTTTGGAATTTTTTCTGTTTATTATGGTGTTAAGGTGTGTGAGACAATAGAGGGTTTTGGGTTATTTTGATAGAATAGCTGATGCCATTTTTCAGATCTTCCGAAAGAAAATGTTGTTACACTTGGGTTGTGTTACATCATTTCTAGTATCGAACTGAGCCTAAATTTGAGGTATGTGATCAGGTAGCTGTAAGGATCATTATAAAGGGTTGGTTTTGGGATTTTGGGTTCAGTCCCTACTTTCTCTCTATTTTGCCCCAAATTCAATTTATGTAGATTTCTTATGATTGAAATGACCATATTGATGACATCCCCTTTTTGATAGCTTGGCAGTATTTTGAAATTTTATGGAAGGGTGAAGGACCAATAGAGTGATAAGAGATATGCGTTATCGACACACAGGTAGGTTACTTTCTTCCCTCTCATAGGCTGAGTGGAATATATGAATACCTTTTGGGGTTGGTTGGATGGGGAGAAGCGAAAGGGGTAAAAGTCCAAACATGTTGTGGATGAGTATGTTAGTTGACATTTGTGATTGTCAGGTTATCCGTTGGCATGTTGAGGGCACGTGTGACTAGTCATTTGATTTCCTGTTGTATTGTTGGTTGTCTGGGCTAATAGGGTGATGATTTGACCTGTTGAAGGTCCTTTGGGAATTGATATACTGATTTTTATCGTACACTAACTATCTGTTGTTATTTTGCTTACTAGGGATTGATAGAACTGTTGTTTGACATGTTATGCATGTGTATGACTCATGTAGTCACCATCTACAGTATTTATGATTATCTGTTATTTTTGGGCCTTAGTCTAGGCTCAGACTAGTGATGCCCTAGACCTATGTTGGTCAAGTTCGGTAGATAATTTTATTTATTTCCATGTGACTTGCGAGGTCTAGATCCTTGTAGAAATAAAGTCACGCCCTAGGAGGTACGCTAGACTTGGTCGGCACTCAGAGACTATCAAATCGCTACTCCCCAAGTGAACTACTTGGCCTCATCACATCCATTCAATCAATAAATAACACATCCGCAGAAGACTTAAAGAAACTAGAAAGTAGACACCCTCAATATATGAAGAGTTAAATCATGTAAATAGGCTAGTATGGAAAGAACTAGCTCAAAATCAATATCCAATCAACAAATCGACTCTAGTCTAGGAAGTCTCTATCAACTAGTCAACGGTGCTAATGATAGGTCTATGGCCACCTCCAGTCAAAAGAAAAGTGAATCTAAAGTCTAACTCTAAAGCTAAATGAAATAATAGACATCCCCCGAATTCGAGGAGGACTCACCAATCAGCTAAAATAAGGTGAAGATCTTCAATGGAGCATCTGTTGATGATCTCTAGCACCTGTCTCTGCATCATGAAAAGATGCAGGCCCAAATGGGCTTCAGTACGTGGAATGTACGAGTATGTAAAATAGCTAAGTAAAACAAATATAGGTAGAATAACAATAACTCAAAGATACTCAATCAAGATGTCATAAGTCTATCTAAAGCAGGAACAAAGAGTAGACAATGACCAATCAATGCAATCCAATTAAGTCAGAGGTGACTAGTTTTTTTTAATAGACTCTTCTTTCCTTTTATAAAGCTAGTATGGAGGCCACCCAGTATAGAAAGCTATTGGATAGACTTGGTGTTACCATATCGAAATCAAAATCGATAATATATGATAATGTAGGGGCCTTACTGTCGTTCCCAGCTTAAGCGTCTACACCATCAATATGGAATCTATCTGAGAGTTTCTCTTATCCGACAACAATCACTTATGAGCCAGGTATTATACAACAATCTCGTTGAAGTTGCCACAACCGTTAAGTACTTTCCAGGGTAAAAAATGAATCGACCCCTAATAGATCGGATCAAGTCAAATAGTCATCTATTCTTTAAGGGACCTATCAAGAGGAGACATCCAACTCAATGGTTTCAATCCTCTCCCATACTTGGCAGCGTAGTTCTGGAGTTCGAGTTGGACTTACTCTCACTCGACTCGGTGTTCGATACTCATCCTAAGACTCAGTGCTCATAAGACCTCAATCACTCCAATCATAAGTCTCATAAGGACTCTAATCAATTCAATTCATCACATTAGCTATCGACTCTTCAGTTGCATTCTTTTAAGGTTCATCTCTGGCCTTTTAGAGACCCTGTCATGCATCATCCTAACTCAAAACATTCAGGAAAAAAACAAAGCAAAGTTAAAGCATTCACAGATTTCATAGGCTCTTCAGGCTTAAATTATACTCATGCATGCTCATTTATATGGACTATGTAAATATCACGACCCAAAAATGGGTGTGATGGCACTCGTCTTATCCCTGCCAAGACAAGTCAGCCAAAAATCCAATTACAATGATAAGGTGTGGAAGTAATAATAAAAATAAAGATTTAACTACAAATAATGAGTCCCTTAATTTAAAATACCCAAAATCTGGTTATCACGTGCATAAGCCTCTTAATGTATTACGATAGATTTAAAAGAAAACATAAGTCTCAAATGATATTGTTTCTAATGTAGAACAAAATCATAAATAGGAGTGAGAGTTCGCTGGGATGACAAACAACTACCTCTCACAATCTCCACAAAAAGCCTCAGACTAGTAAGAATAAAGAGGGTGTCACAAAGATCCGAGCTCGTAACCTACAAAAATGTAGTAGCAAGGGGCGAGTCCCAAACACACAGTACCCAGCAAGTGCACTACTAAACACAAAATCAAGAATATGAATATAGGTACTCCTAACACTCCAACCGAACCTAACAGTTCACAATTTTCATAACGTATAGCTCACTAATATCACACCAATTATTATAGATCAACAACACCAGAGATCAAGTTCGTCTATCATAAGTTTCACAGAAAGGCACTCACAAGTTTATAAATAATGAATATGTGTAATGCAATGCAATACAATAATGTCAAGTATAATGATGCATGTTTATCCTAATGATACACACCTGCTATCTCTCATCCTGGGACCCACAGGAGACTTTTAGTCCATGCATCCGTCGTGACGTGCGATACGACCCTCGAATTATAGTATCCGTCGCGGCGTGCGATGCGACCCTCGAATTATAGTATGTATCGCAGCGTGCGACACATCATTCAAAATAGTACATCCTTTTTAAATTATTATTCTTTCTCAGTTCACATAACACATGTCACAATTATCAATGCAAATAGACATGTTTACACCATAATGAGAAGATGACTAAGTTTAATACAATGCACAATTCACAATAACATAATCTTCATACCACATTAACATTAACTCAATAATTCAAAATCATTCTCAACACCTCACACAATAAAGCACGAGATTTTATATACTTAACCATAGTTAAGAAATCACTTACCTTAATAATTGAACACTCACTACGGGACTTTAGTCTTCCCCTTTCGAATAGAATGCAAAGCACCACGATCTAGTCAAATAAATTATCACAATAAGGTTTTTGAAACTAACCACACCAAAAATCTATAGTCAGATTCTCAAATTAAAGCATAGGGTTTCATCTTAATTCCTCCCCATAACATATTTTATTGATATTCCTTTTGGTTTTATAATCACCTCGTAAGCCTGCCCTAATGAAAACTAGTATTGTAGAACATATATATAAACAAAATTAAGTACAACCAACAACACTCTAGACTAATAATAATAATACATTTTTTAATACCAATATATATTATACAATAAAAAGTAAGAAGACGGCTGCAACATGCAGCACGTTCTCCTGCAACTTTCACTGCCACCAATCCCATACTTCAAGGAAATTGTTTTTTCCACCACGAGTAATAGCAACATATGTGCTTAGTGAATTAAGGAGATATACAATAAAAAATTGTATAGT
>JBCEWC010020537.1:0-10884 GCA_038996855.1 Solanum aculeatissimum
TCAAGAAGTGAAAAGGGTTCGAAATGATTTGAGATTATATAAAAAAGAAGAGTTATTTATAGTTTATAATAGTTCAAGGGGAAAAAGCTCAAATATGGCGTCAAACTTTAAGAAAAGGCTCATTTATGTCATCCGTCAAAAGCTTGACTTATTTATACCATTACCGTTTGAGAAAAGACTTATTTATGTCATTTGATCAAATGTAGACTCATTTTAACTCTTGATCAACATAATTATTCTATTTGTAGTTTATTCATAGATGTTTCTATAAATTGCTATCTAGAAAAGAAAATGAATAGCATTAATTTTTATTGGTTGTTATCGTCAAAGAATTGATGACCAATTGGACAACCAAGTCTTGTAAAAATATGAAAACAAGAAAAAAGTTGTGGAGTTGAGATAGCATTAATTTCTGCTTCATTACTTGGAAGAAGACCTAGTCAACCAAAGACTTTCCAATTGTTGCCTTCTTCTAAGGGTATATCGGGAAACGAAAGGGATTTGAAATGATTTGAGATTATAAAAAAGAGAGTTATTTATAGTTGGTAGTAATTCAGATAATTTGTATTGTTTGTTATTGCTTTAGGAAAAATTTTCAAGTTACGTGGGTGCTAAAAACTTGACAAACGAAGGAAGACCAAAATCAACAGTCTTGCAAAAGTAAATGTGGGGGCAAAGTTATACCTCTAATTAATCGGTTTAAAAGATGCTCAAAGTTATATTTAAAGAAACCAAACAAACCTATTTTCATACATAAAAGGGACAATTTTAACTAAAAAGTCTGGGAATCTGCTAAAAATATTTAAGAGAGTTATTTTCAAGAGATCAGAGACAACTTGAGAAATAACTTATTTCCAAGTTTTACTATACAAATAGCATTCTGCAAGTGTTTCATAATCTGTTTATGACCAGAATTATGCTTTGGTTGTCTTGTGATACGAAAAGTATGGAGAGCTTGAGAAATAACACATTTCGGACAACATGATGGCTTGAGGATCTTGCTTTTTTTCAGTCCTTTTTTATATCGAAACTTTGGTAAACCAAAAAATAAGATTTTCGGAGGCCAAAACGATGAAAGTTGCTTAGGTGGACCACCATATCCTCATCTAGCAAGACAATACTATGTTAGAAAACTTCAAATAATTCATACAAGATCACAAGTAAATCATTAGACAGAGATATGTATAAAAATTATAAAGGCATACTAATCTTGTTCCATTGTAACAGCTTTATTGAAGATCTTGGTCTGTTAAACCTTGAAGTTTGCTTTTATTGCGTTCTGTTTCTTAGATGGAGGGAAAGAGAAAAGCAACATAACCTTCTAGAAAAGATTTATGGATTTCTTCTTATTTAATTGATCCCCATATTATTAGATATTTACTTTTAAGCCTCAAATAATTTAGTACTTTATTAGATCATAAAATGAATTCCTTTAAGTGATAACATATCTATATACTAATATCTTAATAGGCGAGTCTATAACATAGAAATTACTAACAATCTCCACTTGGACCACATATATTTCTGAAGAATTGTGCATAGATGAAACTTCATTGTGCACAAACTTTTGTTGTCATAATTAAAGTATCTCAAAATAATCTGGTCCACCGATAATACTAAAATAGGATCAAAGCGATTTTCATAACATATGTTCGTAACTAAACTTGTCAATGGTCACAAATATCAGCGATACCAATGACATAGATCAAATATGAAAATTACATGTAAAATGATATAAATCATGCCTATTTCCAACTGATCCTACTTTATGACTTCAATAGTCCAAAATAACTTTCTTATACCTAGTGCAAAACCGCAATAGAAAATTAATATATTTATTTTCCAGAGTTATCATTGGACACGTGAAATAAATTTCATAGAACTTCAATCTGTACAAAATATGTAAAAAAACAAAAATAAAATAATAAACTCCCACTAAAATGACTCGTCATTGAATCTGATAACACCCATATGAGCCATTGCCATGAAACACTTTAGGTGACAAACCCTTCGTGAACAAATCCACAATCATCAAGTTTGTATTAATATGCTCAATTGACATAAGACGACTGTGAACTCTTTTTTTTTTTTTTTTGCAACCAATGTGAAAATTACCATTAACAAAATAACCATACAAACTAGGAGCACTTATCCTCAACATCCTCTCCAAGGATGTAAAGAGGAAAGTCTCATAAAGATCAACACCTAATTATATAACTTTTTGCCAAAAACTTCTACATCTATTTGCTCTATTTGTATTTCTATATATTTCTATTTTTCTACAATTTCTTGAATGATTCTTCCGACTATATCAGCATAGGGAGTCTGTACTCCTTTGAATTATTTTCAGTTCTGTGCTTTCCAAATGTAAGACAAATATTCAGAAATTAAATGTAATGTCATTGTGCTTTGATTTTTAACATTTATCAAACACAAACACACATATATGAATGGTGGGCCTTAAAATACCTAGCAAAACATTGTTAGTAATTTCTATTTTATGGACTCATGTATTAATATATTAATATATAGATATGTTGTCATGGAAGTTGTTGAAAATTTTAATTCTTTTGGTTAGGGCGGGAGGGGGGGGCTAGGGTGGAGGCGGGGCAAAAAATATTTGAAATTCTTTTTAATTTTGTTTTTGAGGGGTGGGGTTGGGGTAAGAAAAAAAATTATAATTTGAGGTTAAAGCGGAGTTTTGCAAAATATTTTTCCTATTTTTTGAAGAGAAGCTATTTTTCTTAAATTTGAGGAAAACAAGCTAGTTAATTGGGAAAATATTTATCAAAACATTTAAACCAATCAAACATGAAAAAATTAGAAAACATATTTTGAAAAATATTTTTCTTCATACCAAACACACTCTTAATGTATCACTTATTGGTTCATCCGAATCCAACAATTAAATGTTTCTCGAACTTGTATATATGATTAATGATTTACTAAATAAGTATAAGTAATATATTTTGACCTTGTATAAATAAAATAGCTAGGTTGGTGATAAGATCCCGAATTAGAATCCATAATACTTCCTTCATTTCATTTTATTTGTCTTACATTCTTTTTAGTTCGTTTTAAACAGGACGCCTCTTTTCTCTTTTGACAACTCTTTAATTTTAAAATTTTCACCTGATATATTTAGAACTATACGATTAAAAGACGTTTTGGTACATTCTATTTATCTTTGATCTATGACCACAAAATTCAAAAGTCTACTCCATTTTCTCAAACTTCATGTCAAATAAAAAATAATATAAACAAATTAAAACGAATACAATATTTAAATCTTAAATCCGTCTCGGTGGAAGAGAAAGACATGTCAAGGAGAAGGAGACAAGCTAAAGTACTATCAAGAAATGAGTAGACAGAAAAGGACTCTGTCCTACCCTTACAAAGAAGGTTATAATAGCAATATATACCACAAAAATACAAAGCTAAAAAGAGTGATTTAAGGAAGTATGTAACTACTAAAATCCAATTTGCCTTTTTTTTTTTTTTTGCTTTTTGTATGTGTTTTCTTTAAATTTTCAGATCATATATGCATGCCTGTGAACAAGAAAAAAGAATGCAAAAGGGAGAGACATGTCTTGTCATTAATTGCTATCAACTAAGTAAGGTTCTATGTGTTTGGTTTTTTCTATCTAGAGGGAATGAAGGAAGGACAAAGAAATAAAAGGACAATTGTGGACAATACTATTTTTGTTCCATTGTTTACATTATTAAAGAGATCTACATATCATCTTTATTGGTATAGACGACGACAACAACAACAAACAACATAGTATAGTCTCACAAAGTAAAGTCTGAAGAAGAATAACGTATATACATATATCTTACACTTACCTCAAAGGTAGATATGTTGTTTGTGAGTTGTGATTGAGCCTCGGTTCAAAGGAAAACAATACAAAACATAATAGAAAGGATGCAAAATGAGGACTTCCCAAGGGTAACACATCCTAGTATATTTAACTTTGGAGTTCTTATGGAATTCAGTATGTTAGTGTTGGTATAGACGCATCCAATATTATGAGTTTTAAAGTAGAATATTGTTTGCTTACTGAGTTTTGAACCACAATCTTGTGTCCAAAATTCTCGAAACAAGACACCTTTGATACGTAGGAATATTTTACTTCCAAAGCGTTTCTTTTAAGCCAACATATTAATTGAATCCAAAATGAATACCAAACCCCAGAACCAAAATAAAGTTTGCTAACTTAGATATGAAAGTCTAAAATGGCTTAGGAGTTTCCCAAAAGACTATTCCTCTCGTCTTAATTTATATGATGGCGTAATTTTTAATTTGTGACCCAAAAAGAGATATTTTATGTATTTAGATACATTTTAACTTTATTTAAAAGTGAAGAATTTTGAATATCAAGAAGACACAAGATATACATGTGGAAAGAAGATGGAATAAAACAGATATTAGAGCTTTAATTGGCAGGGCATGTGACCTACAACACTGACAAATTTAGACAAAACAGAAGTTGAGCCCATTGGGTAAAATTGGCTAATTGATTGGTCTCGTGATGACTAGTACTGCAAATCTATTGCTAAATTTTATCTGACTGACTGACATATTTGACATGCATCCATCACTTAATTTAAAATTCCATGCTTCCCCCATTATTCCCAAATTCCATTCCCTACTCCTACTCCTACATCCAAGGCAAAGCCTCACATCGTTTGGTTGCTGCTTAGAATTATACAGATACTAATAACATAAAAATGAGATTATATCTGTAATAATTTAATCCGTTAGTGATATTGTTCGCTTTGGGTCTAGACCTGCATAGTCAGTGGCAGATCTAGGATTTTTTCTAAGGGATTCAAAATTTTAAGAAGTAAACACACGAACTAACTGAAAGGGGTTCGACATTTATTATATATACATAAAAAAATATTTTTACCATATTAAACTAGTATAATTTTTCACCTAATGGGGTTCTCCCGAGTACCCACGATTTTAAAATGTGTCACTAGTAGGTAAGACATTTTTACTTATATACCCAACATCTCTCATGTGTGTTGTCGATGTGAAACTTCTCATCTTAAGATGAGTTATTACAATATTATAAAATAACACATTTGAAATATTGTTTTTTGTGAGTTTATTTTATCTAATTATTATCAATTTATTATCAAAACAAGCCTCGAAATTAGTGAGTTGGTTGTTATGTAGATGAGATTTTATGAATAAATTAAGTTGTCGTGCATCTTTTGGTGATTGTATTTAAACACCTGGTCTAGTCAACTTTGAAGATGTGTTTTGATAAATAGTTGTTGATAGTTCAAGTAGGAAACATAAATATCTCTATAAAAAATTCAACACATGCATTCCTCCCTAACCAACCACCAAACAATCCCTCTTACTCCTACTCCTACATCCAAGGCAAATTTCGGGATCGTTTGGTGTTGCAAGTTAGAATTATACAGATACTAACAATATAAAAATGAGATTATGATAAAATGAAACATCTGGAATATTGTTTTTTGCGAGTTTTTTGTTCGAACTATTAAGTCATGTTCGCATTTTTCATCTGAACTATCATTACTTCATTTTCAAAATAAGTCTTGAAATTAGTGAGTTGGTTGCTATGTAGATGATAATTTATAGGCAAATTAAGTTGTCACACACCTTTTAGAGATTGTAGTTAAACATTTAGTCTGGTCAATTTTAAGGCGTGTTTTGATAAATAGTTGTTGATAGTTCAGATAGGAAACATAAGTGTCTCTATAAAAATTAGTTATGCAGGTTTTAGTGATATTAGGATTAGTTATGCAGGTTTTAGTAACGTGGAGACTATTTATTTCAATTCCAAGAGCTTAAATTTACCTTTAATAAGGAAATGCGTTAATTATCTCCAAATAATTTTTTTTAATGCGAATCTAAATTAATCGAACCCGAAAAATAAGCCTGGAGGTGCTAATCTACCTAACCTGCATTCAGAAAGGTTGTCTTGTTACATGGCATTTGTCATTCCTATCTGTCCTTTTCATCCGATTCCATGTTATAAGGCAAATTAACAGTGACTGTCCAATTTTGGACTTTCTTTTAACTTATATCCAAATATTTCACAATTAAAACTCCCCTAAAAGTTTCATTACAAAAATATATATTTTGAAAAAAAGGCAAGAATAAGAGGTTAATGAGGTTCAGGATAATTTTATTTTAACAACCCATCTTAAGATGACAAGTCACATATCGACAAAACACATGAGAGGTGTTGGGCATATAAGTAAACAAGTCTTATCTACTAGTGACACATTTTAAAGTCATGCCGACCTAGGCTAAAAGTGGACGATATCAATAGTGGGCTAGGTCGTTACAGATGGTAACAAAACTACTTTTGTGTCAGCCTTGTCGATGTATGTGAGTCAGAGTTCAATTGAATTTAAGCGAATTCCGGTGAGGCGGGCCAAACCTCAGTGCTGAGCCTAGGCGAATCCCATACGGTGGGGCAAATCTCTGCGAGGACGTTGAGTCTATCGAGGGGGTGTATTTAACAATCCATCTTAAGATAAAAAGTCCCACATTGGCAAAACACAGGAGAGATGTTGGGTATAAAAGTAAACAAATCTTACCTACTAGTAATGCGTTTTAAAGCCATGCAGACCTAGGCTCAAAGTAGACAATATTACTAGTGTGCTAGGTCATTACATTTATTTTGGTAATAATAAACTATTGTCTATAAAAAATTGTATTATTTTGAGTAGCATTTCAAGTGAAATATTACTCACTCATGAAACTTGGAAAAGAATAATCCTAGTAAAAGTTTTGTTTAGACAATAAAAAAATATTTAATGAAATGATTTACATTTTATCATAATATTTTCAAATACTCTTATTCAACTTCAACTTTAAATATTCTTTTATTTTACGGTAACATAATTTTTTTAAATATTTAATCAAACATTATCACATAAATCAACGGTGAATGTTTCTTAAAAAGAGAGAGTGACAACCTAGAGATAGAAAAAGGGAAGTATGTCAGCAAATATCTTGACATTCCGTGACACCTATTACATTTATCATTATTGATTTATTCACTTATTGATCAATATTTACATTAAAATTTAATTAAATTTTGAGTTTGCGTATTTCAAAATCCATTTTCGGGGACGACACTTTTATAATATAATTTTTTTTCATTTCTAGAAATTCAAACTCGAGATTGTAGGTGAAGGAATCCTAACTATCTCACCACAGTTCAAGCATGTTGAACACCTATTACATCTTTTTTTTTTTAATTTCACTCGATGTTCAGTATTCATATCAGAGTCCGACTAGATTTAGATTCAGATTCCACATAGCAGAGCCCTTCTTTGGAGGCAACGCTCCTAACAAATTTCTTTTTTTTTTAATTTTCAAGCGTTCGAACTCGAAATCTCTAATCGATAAAAAACGAAGGAATCCCAACTATCTTCCCACAATTCGAATTATTTTTACATCATCCCTCCTATAAAACCCTCTTCTTTTTTTCATTCTTCACATCAACAAAATCATTAAATAAAGAGAGAGAGAAACATAAAAGTAGAGAGAGAAATGACATCAAGAAGATTGCAAAGTAAAATGGCAATGCATAGCAAGCTTCATCTTTTACGAAGACTCACAAACTCCAAATCAGTAAATATATTTTCTTCTTTAATTTGAAAAAAAATCAATTATTTAAATAAAAAAAAAGAATTTTTTAAGTGATGTTAAACATGCTATATGATATTTTTTATATTATATACTCCTTTCTCTGTTCTATTTTACGTGAAGTTATTGTTGTTTGGAGAGTTAAACGGGTTTTTCTTTAAGCAGAATAGTAATATTTTGATCATTAGTTATGTTAATTTGTAGTACATTTAGTATAGATTTAAATTATCTAAATTTTTATTTTAAAATATTTGAAGAATCTGTACACGAATATATAAAGTATTTTGATCTTTGTACTTGTGATAGAAAATATTAAAGATAAATTTGTATATTTTTTATTTTTGAAGGTGAAAAAGAATTCTATCATCTTGGATGCTTTCCTTTATATCATCAAGCTAAGACTCCAATTAGAAGCCTTACAAAGAGAGTATCAACATCTCTTAAATCATGTCCAAGTACTCTTTCTCTCTCTCTCTAGCTAAATAAATGTGTTGTATTTTTTTTTTCTTACAAATTAAAGGGATTTTATTTTTGTAACTTATTGCTTTTGTTGAACCTATTATAACTTTATCATAGTTTATATATGCCAATAAAAATTATTACTACCTCAATTCAATTTGTTTGTATAGTTAATTCGGCACAGAGTTTAATAAAGTTTTTTAAAAAAAAACTCTGAATGCTATGGTGCTAAACAAATTGAAATGGAAAAGGGGGGGGGGGGGGTATAATTTAAATTTTTTTTGTTTTTATTTAATATGATGATGACATGAGTAGAGATGATAAAATGTACTACTGAGAAAAACATGAAGTAGGGAGTAATAAATTATGTAGCTAAATAACAAAATTTGTCACTAATTTATTTAGTAATAGATTAGCTATATATATATATATATTTTGTTTACTATGAAGTATGAATTATTCAGCGATAGATTCGCGATAAGTATTTTTTTTTTAGTGAGGTTAGAAAGGATTTGTGTAGCTAGCTTAAATTTGTTTGGAATTGAGTTGTTATTGTTGTTGTTGTAGGAAGTGAAGGTGGAAAAGCTTATTGGGACAAGATTTTTTGTGAAAGTGACATGCAAAAAGGGGAAAGATGTGCTAGTATCAATTTTGGAGGTATTTGAAGAGATGAAATTAAGTGTTGTTCAAGCTAGTGTTACAAGTAGGTACTTCTTTGGGATGGAAGCTATTGTGGAAGCTGAAAATGAAGATAATTTGGATGTAAAAGGTTTGACTAAAGCACTTGAAATGGCTATCCACAAGCAAAGTATTTGAAAGTCTCTAAGTAATATATGGTCTCCTTTTGGAGGAATTAATGTAGCTCTAAGTTTTTGTCCCTCTTTTATTATTATCCTTCTAGCTAGCTAGTTGTTCTTGTAATGAAGGTAAAAAAAACCACTTTCTTTTTGTTAGCCATAAGGTATGAAAGTGAAGGAGAAAAGGCAAAAATGTGAAGTGTTGAACTCTTCTAATTTCTTGTTTGTGTTATAACTTAGTGTTATCACCCCTAAAGAATATTGTGGTCCAACCAATGGGATCTTGGTCTAGATTTCTAAGTTCTGAATATGAAAACAATCATTGATAGGGAGTGTGTATATCCCTGCAAATGATCCATACGTGATGTGGATCTAGATTAGTCAAGCTCCAATGACAATATCATACATTGAAAGAAAGCATCTAGTTTTTCTGTTCAAGAAATTGCCTATGTAAAGAAGGGGTGAGTATCTTATAAGATCTTCATTTCTTCTCTTTTGAATGAAGAATCAAAATAAGTGTTGTTGATCCAACTTTTTTGTGAAGTTTGAGAAAATATTCCCTTAAAAAAGTTTTCGACTGTAAATAACCCTGTCGTTAAGAAAATTTTGCTTAGAGCATCACCATAAAAAATGCATTTTGCAATGCATGAATTGAAATTCAATCAAATGCTAAAAAAATATCAAACACCGGATGAATTAGACTTTTATGGAAATGAAGAAACGCAGGGCAATTCTCCCTTGGCAAGAAAGAATTTAATTCATGCATAAAGCATATAGCAATCTTGCTAAAGGAGAATACCCTGCGGTTCTTGTCCTCTCCAATTTTTGAAATTTCTTTGAGTAGTTTCTCATTTGTTAACCAACATTTATAGTCACTTGATATTGGCATAATTCATTTAGGATATGCTCATGAAAGAGAGAGGAAAAATTGTGGCTATATATTCTCCTTGTTAAAAGGGTCTTTACATTTATTTTAGGGGTGGATGGCGACTTTTAGATACTGATTCGATATAATTCAATAGTTTTAATTAAACTTTTGTATTTATATGTTAATTTAGAATCAATTTACTAGCATATTATTTATAATATTTAAATTCTAAATCTGACTGTGTAATTACAGTCATATGCATGAGGCCAATAGATCATATAACTTCATCATGACTTCATTATTGACTCTTTAATTTCTTGATGTAACATATAACTCTATCATGACTTCATTATTGAGTCTTTAATTTCTTGATTTACTCTCTCTGTTCATTGAAAAGATGTTGAAGAAGGCTCATTTTCTTTCAAACTAGCACTAAGAATGTATATCTTGCAGATGTGCCAGATGAATTCAAAATTTTAAATTTATAGATTTCAATTTTTTTAAAAACAAATTGCTCAATTATATGGACAAATTTGGATTATACCCAAACTATCCTCAACAAATGTATGCTAGCTCAACCAACTCACATTTACATGGACTGAACGAATTATATTTTTATCGGCTGCCTAAATTTGACACAACTAAATCCAATCTCTAGCATATGGAGAGCTTGGAGTTCTTGGCACCTTAATAGGATATCCTATGACAACAAGAAAGCATATGCCATCAAATGCCATTAAGTCTATTCAACAGCAAGAGATTCCCACAACATATTTTCTTTTTTCATGGAATCATGGTCAAAGACTTTAGAGATCTCACCCTTTTTCCATTTTGTGATATTATGCTGCTATCTATTGTTGCTTTCTCATAAGTATCACAATGATTTGTTAATGTTGACATAAATTCTCATCAAATAGTACTCCTAAATTCACTTTTTCTTCTAATTAAAAGGTTAAAGAATAACTTTTATGGTATGCAGAGATGAATTTAAGATTGTACCTCTGTATTCCGAAGTTATATGAAACGAGAAATGAAACTCTTTTCATCATTGACTGAACTAAAAAAAAAAAAAGAACATCTCAATGCACAAAACATCTCATGTTAATAAGGTTTGG
>JBCEWC010020538.1:0-10884 GCA_038996855.1 Solanum aculeatissimum
CTACTCTTATGCATGAAGTTTGACATGAAAGTTTTTTTGGATTTTTAGCCCATGATGCATGATTATGAAATGTGTTTGACTCTTATTAAGTATACATAAGAGTAATGAAAGTGATTTGGCTTTTAAGCCCAATTATGCATAGTTTGATCTTCATGTGTCAAGTTTCCATTTTAAAAGCATGTATATGTATTCTTGTGGGATGATGACTTAGTACCGAGAAGGAATGGAGTAGTAAGTGGGATATCCCAAAGGGTCCCACTCCTTTCCCAAAACTATGTGCCAATGTAGGTTGCTACCAAAATAGGAGGCCCATAAGGTATGCTTTTATATGATATTCTATGACGTGTAAATCCTTCCAAAATGGGAGACCAGTAAGGAAGGTGGCCATCACACCGAAATGAGAGGCCCATAAGGTGTGGTGTAGATTACCTTTGGCAAGTATTCTTCTCTGATCCAATGGGAGGCTTCATTGGGCAAGTTCATGTTGTAGCTCACATGGATTTGGATGTCGGTTATGAATCTATCTCTACTACATTATAAGTATTATGGAATTTCATGCATCATGATTATCATGGCATCTTGTTATATTATTCCTTCTTATATTCTCTTGAATGTATGTGCCCTTGCTATATAGGTTATTATAGGTTCATATGAACCTATTGCATGCCTGCTTACTTAGTGCTTTATTGTTCTAAACCATACTCTTGTCTACATGTTCTAACCATGTAGGTACCGGCGACGACCTCTATCTATCTTTGCATGACGAGTGATCCTCTTGGAGCTATTTTCTTGTGGTGAGCCCTTTGTCCAAGGGCAACATCTACTTTTCTCTGTCTTGTAGTTGTTCATTTTCTTATTTCATGTATTGAGGGTGAGTGTCAAACTATGTTCTTTCTATGTAGAGGCAATGTTGGATATACTATACTCTTGTACGTTGTATTATGCTTATATTTGGTTGTTATGACTATTGGGATTTATTTATGGAAATGATGTTTCGATTATGCTTATTCTTATATTTATGGGATTGTGAATGTTGGGAATTTTCTTATGTGGAAATTCCCATAACCCCGGTGTGCCCCCATAGCTTGAGTCTTACTTACCCGCCCCTTAGAAGTACTTGCTATGTGATATGTGATTCATGTTTATCCCATCCCGGCAATATCCCCATAGCTTGAGTCCAAAGCCCTGTTTCCCTTAGAATTATGTGTTATATATTTACGTTTCCGTGCTTCTGAACTGATGATATGTGTGATGATGCTATGATGGCTAGATCAAGGACTTTCTGGTTCTCCTTCGCCATGTCACATCTAGGCATCTTATCCGGGTCATGACAAAGATGGTATCAAAGCGCTAGGTTCGTAAATGATCCTTGAAGTCCAACATGCTGTGTCACTTAGAGTCTCATTCATGGGTGTCATACCTATGAGTGAGAGGCTATAAAGATGTTTTAGAAACTTGTCACTTTATTGTCTCTTGTGTCGTGCCTTGTACCACTTATGAAATTTCCCTAAACTCTTTGTTCTTGTCGCTCTTTCAGAACATGCCTTCCCAAAAAAGCTCTCTTCCCCCGTTAAGCTCCCAAATTTGACAAACAAGCCCCTCTAGCACCTGTAGAAGAACAAGTGTCCCATGATGAGTTTAGAAATATGGTATCCATATTGGCCCAAGTTGTGGCAAACCAAGCCTGAATGATCAATCCAGTGAATGTTGGTACTCTGGCTTCTAGGGTGAGGGATTTTACCCGGATAAACCCTCTGAAGTTCTTTGGTTCAAAGGTGGAGGAAGATGATCTAGAGTTCATTGATGAACTCACTAAGGTTTTGACTATCATGGGAGTGAGCTCGGAAGAGAAAGTCGAGTTGGCCGCATATCAATTGCCTAATTTTGGTATGGTCAATGGTTGATTGAATGGGTGCGGATGTCAAGGTTGGATGGGAAGAGTTTATGATGGCTTTCGTTGATCGTTTCTTTCCTCTTGAGCTTAGGGAAGCCAAAATGGTGGAGTTTAAAAATCTTCGGTAAGGTGGTATGACCGTGAGGGACTATGCACTCAAATTTACCAAGCTCTCCAACTATGCTCTGATGCTTATATCTGATCCCCGTGCAAGAATGCACAAGTTTATCTTGGGTGTTTTGGATTTTGTAGTGAAGGAGTGTCGAACCGCTATTCTTATCCATGACATGGACATATCTCGGCTCATGACTTATTCCAAGAAAATTGAAGGTGAAAAGCTTAAGGAACGAAGGGTTAATGAAGCTAAGAGGGCCCGGTTTGATGGTGGATTCTCCAACTCTAAGGGTGGTGGTGGTTTTGGCCGATTCCACCAAGGTCAAGGTTCTAACATGAGGGTTGCTTATCCGAGAGTGCCTCCTTCTAAGGTACAAGTTGGTGGTGGATTCCAAACTCCTCTTTGTGGCCAATGTGGGATGTATCATATGGGAGATTGTAGAAGGGCTTTGGGTGCTTGCTATGGATGTGGTGGTTTGGACCACAAGGTTTCCAAATGTCCAAGGGGTGCCAAGAAAGATCAAGTGACTCCCAGTAGTTAAGGGCCGCCAAAGGCTCTGGTTGGTGGTGCTCCAAGGAACAATCGGTTTTATGCTCTTCATGCCCAGTAAAAGGTGGAGGAAGCTCCGGACGTCATGACTAGTATGTTAAAAATATTTGATTTTGATGCTTATGCTTTACTTGATCCGGGTGTAAATTTATCTTTTGTGACTCCTTTGTTGGCTGTTAAGTTTGGTTTGAGTCTCGAAACCCTAAGGGAATCTTATTCAGTGTATATTCCCGAGGGTGAGTCTATTGTTGCCCGAAAAGTATATTGGGGTTGTCCTGTCTCTATGTTGCATAAAGTATTCCCCGGTGACCTTGTGGAAGTTGAGATATATGATTTTGATGTTATTCTTGGGATGGATTGGTTGCATGCATCATATGCCTCGGTGGATTGTAGAACTAGGCAAGTAAAATTTCAAGTTCCTAATGAATCGGTGTTGGAATGGAAGGGTAGTGATTTCGTGGTTAAGAGTCGGTTTATTTCCTACTTCAAGGCCCAGAAGATGATTGGTAAGGGGTGTATTTATCATATTGTGAGGGTTTGAGATGGGGAAGATGAATTACCTAAGCTTGAATCAGTTTCGGTGGTTAATGAGTTTTTCGATGTGTTTCTCGAGGACTTTCCCGGTATCCCTCCCTATAGAGAAATAGATTTTTCATAGATCCCATAGCGGATACTCAACCTATCTCTATTCCTCCTTATCGTATGGCCCCGACAGAATTGAAGGAGTTAAAGGATCAATTGAAGGACTTGCTAGAAAAGGGGTATATTAGGCTGAGTATCTCACCTTGGGGTGCTCCCGTGTTGTTTGTGAGAAAGAAGGATGGGTCGCTATGAATGTGTGTTGATTATCGGCAATTGAATAAGGTGACCATTAAGAATAGATACCCATTGCCTAGAATTGATGACTTATTTGACCAACTTCAAGGAGTTACTCACTTTTCCAAAATAGATCTTCGTTCGGGTTATCACTAATTGAAGGTGAGGGAGTGTGACATTCCGATGACAGCCTTTCGGACTCGTTATGGTCACTTTGAGTTTGTGGTGATGTCATTTGTGTTGACTAATGCTCCGGCGGTATTTATAGATCTTATGAATCGGGTGTTCAAGTCGTTCCTTGATAATTTTGTGGTAGTCTTCATTGACGACATTTTGATTTACTCCCATAGTGAACAAGAGCATATGGATCATTTAAGATTGGTTCTTCAAACCTTGAGAGAGAATCAATTGTATGCCATGTTTAGAAAATGTAAATTTTGGTTGGGAGAAGTTGCTTTCCTTGGTCATGTGGTGTCCGGTGATGGCATTAAGGTTGATCCTAAGAAAATCGAAGTGGTGAAGGATTGGCCTAGATCGTTGACTCCTTTGAATATTCAAAGTTTCCTTGGTTTAGCCAGTTATTATAGAAGGTTTGTTGAAGGGTTTTCCTCTATAGCGTCTCAGTTGACCAAGATGACTCAAAAGAAGGGTAAATTTGTATGGTCAAATAAATGTGAGAAAAGTTTCCAAACTTCGAAGGATCGACTTACATAGGCTCCGATTTTGACTTTTTCTAACGGGTTAGATGGGTTTGTGGTATATTGTGATGCGTCGCATATTGGATTGGGTTGTGTGCTTATGCAACATGGTAAGGTGATAGCTTATGCATCCCGAGAATTGTAAGTGCATGAAAAAAATTATCCAACCCATGATCTTTAATTGGCGGCGGTGGTATTTGCTTACAAAATTTGGCAACATTATTTATATGGGGTTCATGTGGATGTCTTCACCGATCACAAGAGCTTGCAATATGTGTTCACCCAAAGAGACCTTAATTTGAGGCAAAGAAGGTTGTTGGAACTCCTCAAGGACTATGATATGAGTGTTCTTTATCACCCCGGCAACGCTAATGTTGTGGTGAATGCCCTTAGTAGGCTTTCTATAGGAAGTGTAACTAATGTAGAAGAGAGGAAGAAGGAGATAGTGAAACATGTGCACCGTTTGGCTAGGTTGGGTGTAAGGTTGTCCGAATCCGACAATGGTGGAATTCTTGTTCAAGGTGGATCCGAGTCTTCCTTAGAAGTTGATGTTATGAAGAAACAAGAATTAGATCCCTCTTTGGTAGAGTTGAAGAAGTTGGTTGCCGATGAAAGGATAGAGGTTCTCTCCCAAGGGGGAGATTGTGTGCTACGGTACCAACACCGTTTGTGTGTTCTAGATGTAGATGGCTTAAGGGAGATCATCATGAAAGAGACTCATAATTCTCAATATTCTATTCATCCGAGATCTACCAAGATGCACCGAGACTTGAGGGAGTTGTATTGGTGGCATGGTATGAAGAAGGATGTCGCTAAATTTGTGTCGGAATGTCCTAATTGCCAACAAGTGAAAGTGGAACATCAAAGGCCCGGTGGTTTGACCCAAGACATTAAAATTCCTACTTGGAAGTGGAAAGATGTAAACATGGACTTTGTGGTTGGGTTGCCCCGTACTCGAAGACAATTTAATTTCATATGGGTTGTGGTTGATAGAATGAACAATTCGGCTCACTTCTTACGGTCAAGATTACTTATAGTGTCAAGGAGTACGCTATGGTGTATATTTGGGAGTTGGTGAGGTTGCACGGTGTGACAAGTTCTATCATATCGGATTGTGGTACTCAATTTACCTCTCATTTTTGGAAATCTTTTCAAAAGGGATTTGGTACTAGGGTCAAGTTGAGCACCACATTTCATCCTCAAACCGATTGACAAGCCGAAAGAACAATTCAAACCTTGGAGGACATGTTAAGGGCTTATGTGTTGGAATTTAAAAGGTATAGGGATGATCATCTACATCTAATCGAATTTGCTAACAACAATAGTTTTCATGCTTTCATCGATATGGCCCCTTTTGAGGCCTTGTATGGTAGGAGATGTAGGTCTCTGGTTGGTTGGTTTGAAATAGGCGAGACGGCCTAGTTAGGCCCGGACTTGATTGTTGAGGCCATTGGAAAGGTAAAGTTAATTAGAGAAAGGTTGAAAATGGTCCAAAGTCACCAAAAGTCTTATTCGTATGTTAGAAAGATGGATCTTGAATTCTTTGTTGGTGATTGTGTGTATGTGAAAGTGTCTCCCATGAAAGGCATCATGCGCTTTGGCAAAAAGGGCAAGTTGAGCCCTCAATACGTCGGACCTTATGAAACTGTGAAACGGGTTGGCAATGTGGCTTATAGGTTGGACTTACCTTTGGATATGAGATCCATTCATCCGGTGTTCCATGTGTCTATGTTGAGGAAGTTGGTTGGCGATCCTAAGGCTATTGCACCTTTAGAGGGTGTGACGGTTGAGGAGAACTTGACCTATGAAGAGGTGTTGGTTGAAGTTTTGGATAGACAAGTGAAGCGGCTTCGCAACAAGGAAGTAGCTTCAGTCAAGGTGCTTTGGAGGAACCAAGACGTGGAGAGTACAATGTGGGAAGCGGAGTTAGATATGATGGAGTGATATCCCTATCTTTTCCAATCTACTCAAGCCTAAGGTACTAGGTTTTATCCTTGTATGGTCCTAATTCTTTAAATTCTTGAGTTTCATGACATTGCATGCATACATGAGCACGAAAATGATTTAAACAATGACTTGACATAAGTTTTGAAAGATTTTGAAAAAATGCATGATTTGTTATAAATTTGATAAAAATGTCTCTTGTTTGATTGTTGGCCTCAAGCCATAAATGTTTGCTCATATGAGGACAAATGTTCCCAAGGGGGAGATGATGTAACGATCTGAAAATTTTCGAACTTCATAATGGTTGGTCAAGGATAGTGTTAAACTAGTCATGGTTGAATTTTGGTAGTCATGGGTTGAATTTAAGTGACCGGATTCAAAACGGACATTTTGGTGAGATTGTGAAACCAGTTGAGCAGTGTACTTTGAAAGATCATAACTTTTTGTATGGGTTGAACTGTATGGGTTGCAAGCTATCAAATTTAAGCTCTTTGCGTTATCTTCGCAATGCAACTGGTTTAAGTCAATTCGGAGTTTGTATGAGAATGTTATGGCCAAAATAGTGATACTTCCTGTAATAGGAAGGACGCTGGAAACAAGGTTCTGGAAATGGGCTAATGGCTGGACCACGGACCGTGTGATGGTCCACGGTCCGTGGGGGTACTCGTGTGATGGTCCAGTAAGCTCCTGGAGGCCAGGACCCCAGCCAAGGACCAAGGCAAGTCCCACGGACGACCACACGGTCCGTGAGACACTTCACGGCCCGTGAGGGGTCCCGTGAAGTGGGGCAATAACTTGGTAAGGGTTCGGGGCTGGAATCTGTACCAAGTGATGCTCCATGGACCAGTACACGGCTCATGTAATGCCACACGGTCCCCTCCCCTCCCCCCCATGAAGTGATCCAGAAATTCCCCCAAGATTTCAAGCCGAAGACGAGATAGAGTGTTGCCTCATGGTCTAGTACACGGACCGTGTACCAGTTGACGGGCACTGTAGGCCTTCCGTGAGGCCCTATTTTAGTTAATTAGTCTATTTTATTAATGGTTAATTCATAATTTAACTAGATCCTATTCCCCTTTTAGGCTTTCTAAGGTCTCCTAAACCCCCTAAATCAAACCCTAAACCTTTTTCATCCATTCTAACACTCTCCAATCCATTTTTAAATTCTCTCAATCCTCTTGACCTCCACTGATGAAAGCTTGAAGAAATTTGGCGAAGATCATCCTTGTTGTGAAATTTTCAATTCTCTTGGTTAATTTCGAGGTATGTGGGTTTGATTCATAGATTCCCTTTCATCCATGAAAACCCAAGAACCCTCCTCTTTAATTTATGATTTTAAGTTTCTTTAAGGTTGGGTTCTTTAAACTTTGAAGTATTTAATTGAAAGGGATTATGTGTTGTAGAAACTAGGTGATTTAAAGTTGATTTAAGTTTGAATTTCATGAAGGTTCAATGGTTTTGGTGATGATCAAGTTATGCATGTCCCTTTTTCTCTTGATTTATGCATGGGTAGTATTTAAATGATGATTTGAAGGTTGATCTAACTTGAATTCCTTATGAACTACTTTTGATTTGAGTTTAAAGTATGAATTCTAGTACTCATGTTATTCTCATTGTTACTCATGGCATTGTATGCATGATCATGGATTATTTATGAATATTTTGATGTGGGATAAGTCCCAAACATGGTTATGACTATGGTTTTGAACAAGTATGGGTTATGACTAAGTTGTGATCACACTAAGTCTATGATATGGCTCTTTGAGCAATATTGGTGTTTACACCAATATGATATGACAAGTATGGAGCTACTCTTATGCATGAAGTTTGACATGAAAGTTTGTTTGGATTTTTAGCCCATGATGCATGATTATGAAATGTGTTTGACTCTTATTAAGTATGCATAAGAGTAATGAAAGTGATTTGGCTTTTAAGCCCAATTATGCATAGTTTGAAGAAATTGATTGCCGAAGGAAAGATTGACATTTTCTCCCAAGGGGGAGATGGTGTTCTACGGTACCAAAATTGATTGTGTATTCCGGATGTTGACAGCCTAAAGGAGATTATCATGAGTGAAGCTTATAATTCCCAATATTCTATTCATCAGGGATCTGTTAAAATAAATCAAGATTTGAGGGAGTTGTATTGGTGGCATGGTATGAAGAAAGACATACCCAAATTTGTGTCGAAATGTCTGAATTGCCAACAAGTGAAGGTTGAACATTAAAGGCCCGGTGGTTTGTCCTAAGATATCGAGATTCCTACTTAGAACTGGGAAGATGTGGATATGAATTTTGTGATTAGGTTACCCCGTACTCAAAAACAATTTGACTCAATATGGGTTGTTGTTGACCGAATGACTAAGTTGACTCACTTCTTACCTGTCAAGACTGCTTATAGTGCCAAGGATTATGCTAAATTATACATTCAAGAATTGTTAAGGTTGCATGGTATACATAGGTCAATTATATCAGATCATGGTACTCAATTCACTTCTCATTTTTGGAGGTCATTTCAAAAGGGACTTGGTACTAAGGTCAAATTAAGTACGGCCTTCCATCCCCAAACTGATGGACTAGCTGAGAGGACAATTCAAACCTTGAAGGATATGTTAAGGGCTTGTGTGTTAGAGTTCAAGGAAAATTGGGATGATCATCTACCACTTATTGAGTTTGCCTATAGTAAGAGTTTTCATGCTAGCATTGGTATGGCTCCATTCGAAGCTTTGTATGGTAGAAGGTGTAGATCCCCGGTGGGTTGGTTTGAGATAGGTGAGGCAGCATTGTTAGGTCCGGATTTGGTGGTTTAAGCCATAGAAAAGGTGAAGTTGATTAGGGAGAGGTTGAGGACGGCTCAAAGTCGCCAAAAGTCCTATTCGGATGTTAGGAAGAGGGATCTCGAATTCCATATAGGTGATTGGATTTATGTGAAGGTATCTCCTATGAAAGGCATCATGTGATTTGGTAAAAAAGGCAAGTTGATCCCTTGGCACTTCAGACCATATGAGGTTGTTGACCGGGTTGGCAATGTAGCTTATTGGTTGGATTTGCCTACAGAGATAAACTTTATTCTTCCGGTGTTCCATGTGTCAATGTTGAGGAAATTGGTTGGTGACTCTACGGTAATTGTACCTTTGAAGGGTGTGACGGTTGAGGAGAATTTAACTTATGAAGAGGTACCGGTTGAAATTTTGGATAGGCAAGTAAAGCAGCTTCGCAACAAGGAGGTGGCTTCAGTTAAGGTGCTTTGGAGGAACCAACAAGTGAAGAGTGCTACATGGGAAGCGGAGGCGGACATGATGGAGCGATACCCCTATTGTTTACAATCAACTCAAGCCTAAGGTACTAGGTTATATCCTTTCTAATGGTCCTAATTCATCAAATTCTTGAGTTTCATGACATTGCAAACATACATGAGCACGAAAATGATTTGAATGATATTTTGACATGAATTTTAAATAACTTTAAAAGTGATGCATGATCCATTATAAGTTATGACAAAAATGTTTCTTGCTTTATTAACTTACTTAAGTCGTAGATTAGCCTATTCGAGGATGAATGTTCCCAAGGGGGAAATGATGTAACGACCTAAAAATTTTTGAACTTTGTACTAGTGGATCAAGGTCCATTTTGAACTTATTATGGCTTTGTAGTGATGATCATGAGTTCTATTTAAGTGGTCATATTCAAAGGAATCGTGTTGGGAGAGTTTTTGTATGAAATCGTGTAGGAGAACTGACTTTGAATGGCTATACCTCATGGTACGAGATGAACTGTGTCGACTATGACCTATCAAAACAAAGCTCTTCGAGTTATCTTTGAAACGCAATTGGTTTCACTCAAATCGGAGTTCGTATGTAGAAGTTATAGCCGTTTGGATGGGACTATCTGTGGCTGAAGGTGTTCTGGAAAGGGAGGGCCAAAGTTGGCTAAGGCAGTTCCATACGGGAGGGGCCACGAGCCATGGGAAGGCTCACGACCCATGAGGGGCGTCCGTGGGGTATTCCAGAAAGTGGGCTAGGTGAGGAACCAAGGCCTGAACCAAGAAGGCTCCACAGACCACCTCAAGATCCGTATGACGCCTCATGGTTCTTGAAGGCCTTCGTGGAGCGGTACAGAGACTGCCTAGACCCTAGGGCTAGGACTCTGGGCCAATTGAGGCTCCACTGAATAGTGTATGGTCTGTGTGCAGCTTCATGGACTGTGAGTCCTGTTGTGGGGTGATCCATAAAGTCTTCCAAGATTTCAAGCCAAGGCATGAGCCAAGTCAAGCCACATGGTAGGGCTCACGGTCCGTGAGCCACTACACAGACCGTGTGGATGCTTCCGTCAATGACTATTTCAGTTATCTTCTCCATTTTATTAATGGTTAAATGGTAATTTTAATTACCCTTACGGCTGTTTTAGCCTTTCAAAGATATCCTAAAACCCTTAAATTGAATCCTAATCAATTTTAATTCATTCAAGCTCTCAATTAATCTCCCAAATTCTCTCAATTTTCTCTCATCCACCATTGAAGACCAAGCTCGAAGTTGGGGGAAACTCAAGCCTTCATCAGAATCATCTCAATCTTTTTGTTAAATTCAAGGTATGTGGGTTTGATTCATGGTTTCTATTTCAACCATGAAGACCCAAAATCCTTTTCTCAAAATTTTGATGAATTATGATTTTCCTTGAAATGGGTCCATTGAATTAAGGATGATTTAGTGCAATTGAACTGTGGACTGTTCTTATTTAATGATTTCAAGATGAAATAAGCCCCTAATTGATGAATTACTTTGATTCAAGATGGTACAAGTATGCATGTCCCCTTACTATTTAATCTATGCATGGGTAATGTTAAATTGAGGTTTAATTGTTGATTTAACT
>JBCEWC010020539.1:0-10884 GCA_038996855.1 Solanum aculeatissimum
GATAAAAAAATTCATACGTTTAACCCGTGCAAGCACGGGAGCTTATAACTAGTGTATATATATATATATATAATAATTTTCATGCACTAGGTGTCGTTCACAAGATCCACACGGGTTGTACAAAGTTATACTGACCATGTAGGGACATAAGGGCAGGCTTGGTGAGATGTTGAGGGATCACGAGTGGGCTCACAACTCATGGTGGGTACAACGAGCTATGGTGACCCTCGTGGGAACCCCTACTGCATCAATGTCCAAATACCTTGGACCACGGGGCCTTATACGGACCGTATGGCCTTGTATGGTTCGTGGTCCCTTCCTTAGTAAGTCCCCTAGCAAATTTCTTAACCCCTTATAGGGTCCCTTCCCACGGACCTCTATACAGTCTGTATTGATTTGTATGGCCCATATAGGTCCCGTACAAGGGCTTTCATCAAATTTTAATGAAAGATCATTTTAGTCTTTTCTTTTATTATTCATTAGTGTATTTTGATGATTTTTGGTACTAAGTTCCACCCTATTAACTATCCTAAACTCTTCTAAGGCTTTCATTCTCACCCAATTCCTAATTCACAAAAATTCTATCACAAAGAAACTCTCCTAAGATAATCTACTTCTTCAAGCAAGGGTTCAGATGAAGACTAAGTAATTCTTTCAAGTTTCAAGTGAATTCCTCTCAAAGATTCTTCAACAAGGTATGTGGGTGTTTGTAAGGCCCCACATATGGGAAGGTATAAGTGCCAAATAAATGGAATCTAGAATATTTTTAAGTGTACGTGGGATCATGAAGGAGTATACAAGCCGTAACATATGCTCGTGGAATGATGGTCACAGTTGGTGAAAATATTATTTTTCAAAGTTGGGTATATGAGATACCAAATGACCCATATCTAGATTGACGAGCCATAAGACTTGTTGTGTAATAAGATTCAGAGAAAATATTTGAGGATTCAAAACATTACTAGACGAAACCCCCTTCTCACGACCCGTAATCGAGGTCTCGTGGTCCTATCCGACAGGTTTTTATAAGGGGCATACTCAACCTTTCCTAATACTGTATGCCTATACCACGTTGTTTTAACCCCCAAATGACCCCTTTCTAGCCTTAAAACAACCCTAATCTACTTCATTCAAACTCATTCCAAATAACCTAAGTCCCCTCCCAAATACTCTCAAGATCCCTCAAGGTGTTCAAGTGTAAGGTACAAGCTAGGTTTTCGAGTTGTCCTCATTCTTTCACAAGATTTTCATCTCTATTCACGCTAAGGTATGTGGCTTTTGATTTTTTGGAGTCATTTCCTCCACAAAGCTCTATCGTTCTTCTCCTTATTCTATTTTCAAGTTATGAACATTTATGAATATATTATGAACTCTTGTATGTGTTGATATTATGGAGAAATTTATACTATTGTATCTTTGTTCACTATTATGCATTGAAATACCATGTGAAATTTATGGATTTTTATGAGGGTTAAAGAAGCCCTAACTAAGCTTTTCTTTGTTATGTTGATTTACTTTGAATGACTAGAAAAAGGATCTTGTTTACTCATCTCATGTCCTAAATCTTGCGTTTTGCATGATTTTGAGCCTATATGCATGCCCACCATGTTTAACTAAAGTTTTGTACCAAGCTTCTATGATGTTAAAAGCCTTATGGCAAGATATGTAAATTATGAATGTTACGAATTTGAAGTGTTATTATGCATGCTATGAGATATGAGAATATAGTGCAAATTATGAATGATATAAAGCCCTATCTTTGAAATTATGAAGCTTTGGTTTTGAAGAGCTACTCTATGATGATATTATGATATTATGATGCTTTCCATATTATGATTATAAGTATGATTTGGGTATTCCTTAGGATTGTGACCTAGCACCAAGAAGACCTTGGTAAATAACCATTGTCCATAAACTATCTTGCCACCATAGGTTTGTGAATTAGCTAATGGATCCATATAGCTTGTGTTGCATGATTGACCAAAAAGTGTGGTGTTCCCATATGACACATGTTTATTAAATACCAAAAATGGTGGAGTTCCCGTAAGGTTCTTATCATATGTTAACTAAAAAGGATGGTATTCCCATAAGGTGTTTATGAATCAATTTTTGAAATGGGGGAGTTCCCATAAGATGAGTGTTTGGCTTACGTTGGCAAAGTAAACCACTCCTAGCCCAGTGTGGAGTGATCATAGGGATTCCAAGTAGTAGCTCACGTGGTCTTACATATCAGTTATGGTCCCTTCCCATCTATGTATAATATGTTATGTGACTTGATTATTCCTCATGCATATTTTGACTAAGGAATTAGGCATTCATAACATATTGAACTTATGTCCGTTGATTATAATTATGCGTATTGTTTAGTTATGGTGATGTTCTTCGTTACATTGCACCTCGCATACTTAGTAATTCTAAGTATTAACACATACTTTAGCCTACATGATCTAACTATGTAGAGACCAGAGCTTATATTCATCCTCCTTCTCCATGTGGCTAAGTGGTTCGATTGAAGATTTGTTATTGGTGAGTCCTCCATATTCGGGGATAATATCCATTTACTTTCATGCTTTATTAAGACTTGTCTATTTATGGATATTTATCTTTTGAGGGTTAGCCTAGGAGATGTCTTGGCCCCTGTTGCATTCATATTAGAGGTGTTGTTGGATATGGATTTGTATGTTATGAGCCAGACTCTTATTATGATTATGTATTATTGAAGACTTCCCTTAGTCCTCATCCCTTTCTTATGGTTGTTGTGTGTTGTTTATGAGATGGAAGTCCTATGTTTGTATACCTCAATTGCGTGAGTCATACTTACCTGCATCTTACATATTATTTTCTATGTGCTCATACAAAAACGTTTCCTTAAATCATTCCCATAGCTTGAGTCCAAAGTCCCACTTCCCTTAAAAATCATGTTTTAGTTGTTTAATTATGCTTCAACAACCAATGATGTGCATATATGCTCAAGAGGATTGTTTGGGGTCCCTTCGGATTCACCATTTGTTATGTCATGACTAGGCCCTAGGCTTGGGTCATGAAAAAGATTGTTATCAGAGTACTAGGTTTGTAAATGGTCCTCATAAATCCAACAAACCACGTCAAGTGGAGTATTGTTCATGGTCGTGAAGCGCGCCACAACTATGAACAAGAGGGTAATACTCATGAAACAAGTTTTAAATGATGTTTTTGGAAAAATATTGAAGATTCCATGGTTATGTTATGTTAGATTTGCATTTATGCACTCATGTTGGGTTGTTTCATGTTCGTATTGTTCAATTTAATCTAATTTTTGTCTCATTTGACGAAGAATGGTTCCAAGAGAGAGATGACATAAGGAATCAGACTTCATAAGATCAAATCAAATCCTTAAAAGATATTTTTGAAAGTTTTTGACCCAGGGTTCCAACCAAGGAGCCCTTCATGGACCATGGTGCACACCGCTGCCCCTAAAAGGCTAACGCGGAGAGGGCCCTTGGCAAGTTTTGAAGGTTGTCTTCGAGAAGTGCCCACCACTGCCCGTGGCACACACCATGTACCATGTTGTGTCCCGTGAAGAGGACCCCTCACTTGTCCTTCCCTCTTTTAGTTAAGAATGCACCCCATGAACCACACCATGGGGCGTGGTGCAAACAACGGTCAATGGTGTGTGCCATGGTGGTGCACTGGTGCAATTTCCAGGTTTGTTTAAATGGGGTTAATTGGGGTTTTCCCCATTTTCTAACACTCCTATGGACATGTATGGACTTCTATGCCCTCCTAAGTTTCTAACTTATGCAAAACACTTTCATGCATCCGTAAAACTTAGTCTCTTAAATTCACCTCCAAAAACACTCTCAAATCCCTCATTCAAGCTCAAGTCAAGTAATCTTTAAGAGCTTCAAGTTTCAAGCCAATTTCATCTCAATTTCTTTAATTCAAGATAAGGTATGTGAGATTCATCCATGATCTCCTTTCAATCATGGAGCCCAACCTAATTTTCATTTATTCCATCTAGTTTTAAGTTATGATCTATTAGGGTTTTCATGATTTGATCTTCAACTGTTACAATTATGATATGCTCTATGTCCAAACTATCAAATAAACATAAATTAAGTTCAATTCTGCTAGTTTACATGAATTTCATGAGATTTTAACTATTATGACTAGATGATTATGAAATTGTGCATAGGTAACTTCAATTAGGATTCAAATACTTTTATATTCAAGATCTATGCATGATTTTACTCAATTATCATGATTTGAACTTGATGCTTATGAGCCCACACTTTACTCTCACCTCTCATCACATGACCATGCATGTACAAGGCTTTTACATGATTTTTTGACTATGAATATGAATATGATTATAGACATGAACATGATTTTGACATGAATATGATTATGACATGAGGATAAATATAGTGTGGATATCATTGGGGGATTTAGGGTCTTAAGGTTGACCTTGGCTACCAAGAGGAGACTCAGGGTTTTGAAAAGTTTATCTAGGACCCTGGTATGATATTTGAAGGATACTTTGGACCTTAAGGACTGATCTGAGGTCCCTACAGAGAGATTCAATATTTTGAAATAGCGACCTAGGATCATAAAGGGGAATTTAGGACCTTGAGGACATACCTGGGGTCCCTATGGGGAGATTTAGGATTTTGAAAATGCGACCTAGGACCCTATATGAAAAGATCTCCTCCTATGTATGATGTTGGAACTATGAGATCATGACCAAGCTTAAGATGATGGCTACAAGTATGACGTTTGATGACTTATGATGACTCATGATGGTTTATTATAAGCATGAATATATCTTTATATTATATTGCATGCCTGCATACTTAGTACATTCAAATGTACTAATGCATACTCTATGTCATGACCCGAGCCTAGGGCCTAGGTGCGACATGGAGAATGGAGAACCTGAAGGTATCTCCAAACAATCCTCATAGAATACTTAAGCACATCCTTAGTTGCGGAAACATAATTCAAGCATCATCTAATCTAACTAAGGTGATTCAGGACTTAGGATTCAAGATATGGGAAAAAGTATAAGAAGTTTCCATCATTCAATCACAACAAATAAACTAAGGGAAAGGATCATGGGACACACTCTATGAGGAGAAGGGACTTACGAAGTTCACCACTTTCCATTAACCTCAAGTAACAACATAAAATAGGTCGGGATTAAATGGAAATTGACATAAATACATAAGTGTCGCATGAATCATGCATAACATATTATCCAACAATACCTCTAATCATGAGTAGAACAGGGGACAAGACATATACAGGGCTCACCCTAAGAAGTAGACAATAAAGGTAACAAAGTCTTAACATAAGCAAGATATGGTTATGGTCTCCAGAATGAAGGACTCACCACAAGCAATTCTTCAAGCAATTGTACTAGCCACGAGAAGGTGGATAGATAGGAGCTTTGGTCCCTACATGGTTAGATCATGTAGGCAAAAAGTTTACGTTAGTACTTGGAATGTACTAAGTATGAGGGGTGCAATGAAATAAGAGATCATAAGCCATAATAATCAAGATATATAATCATATACAAAGATAATAAGCTTAATATGACATAAATGATTAATACCTTAGTCAAAATCATGTATGGAAGGTAAACAAAATCTCATAACATAGCATACATACGTGGGAAAGGACCTTAATCCACATTAAGACCATGTGAACTACTACATTGAATCTCGATGTTTCCTCCACATAGGAAAAGAAGTGATCTACTTTCCAAGGTAAACCATACCCCACCTTGTGGGTAACTTGACCTAGTAAGATCAACTAGTATAAGCCCATTTAGGAAAAATAATGATATCCTTTGGTGGCACTGATGTGCTACCAAAATGCAACACTTTTTATGCTTAATTTTTTGAATTTTGTGTATTCTCAATGCGATGTTAGTAGGTTTGATTGTGTTTTTACGTTTGTTTTGCAAGATTATAGTGTTGATAAAGTTTTGGGAGAACTATGCTAAAGTTGCTGGTTTTTAGTGTTCCACGAGACCCTCTACGAGTCGTAGAGTAGTCCACGAGTCGTGGAGTGGGTTTTTTATATATTTTTAGTGAGGGGTGCAAAGTTGAAATCAATTCTACGAGGAGGATCCATGAGCTTCACAATGTTACATGAGTCGTTAAGTGATGGTCATGCCTTGAGGATCAGGAGATATATTGAAATGTCATCAAACGAGACCATACATGTCCCGTAGAATCTTACATGATCTTTGGAATGGTTTCATAAAATTCAACTCTTGAACACTACTAGAATCCAAAAAACCCCGATCTACGGGCCGTGAAGTGGTTTACGAGCTGTAAAGAGGTCCCGTGAAGTATATCAACATAGTTTTCCTTGTTCATTTTGAATTTTTACTTTACTTATTATAAATAGGTTTTTAGGTTATTTTTCATTAAGTTTCAGAGAGAACGAAGTTTGAACCTTGTTTTAGTAAATACACTTAGGATTTATCATACATTGTGTGTTCTAGATTCTAACTCGTGATCTTAATTGAAGAATTGGATTTTGTGATTTTAAGTTCATCTTGTAAGTGCTTAATTATGTTCTTCTACATCATAATCTCTGAGTTTACACTGATAATGCATAGCTAAATCCACAACTATGGTTGTGGGAACCATGATGAACTAACAAAGTAAAATCAATTAATGTGTAATTCTTGGAAGCTGTGTTAGGGCATATTAATAATTCTCTTCACTTTAATTGATTTTTAATGGTGGCCAATGTTAGACTCAGCTAGTATCACTTTCCAAATCAATGAAGTGACGAATAGGAAAAGAGGTGATCAATAGAAGACGATTAAGTTTTTTCTCGTCTAATAAACTTAACAAAATTAAGGGAAGGTTGTAAGGGGATAAGAGTAAGGGTTAGTAGTATCAAACCACGTAGACAGATCAGGTTCTAGGATGAAATTTGCCTATTTGCTGGATCAAAGACTTAGGTAAACCTAACTTACTGTCCTACACCTACACACCGGAAGAGAATTGCATGTGTCCGATATTACCACATTAGGGATTCATGGGAAACATTTAACCCTAGTTAGATCTTCCACTTATTGTTCATTACTTGCTTTTATTTATTTACTTTAAATTCTTATTTTCAAACCCCCGTTTCCTCTGGAGATAATAGGTTAATCACTCTCAAGGTGCATTGAATTGATTCTGGTGTCTACCATATTCCCCGTGGGAAAGATCCTAACCTCGGATAAGTTACTTACTTGACGACCGCTTTACCTCAAAAAGGAGGTGTGGCTTGAGCGACATCAAATATTTTGACACTGTTGCCAGGGAATACGACCAGTCTTGGTTAATTCATGTACGTTTGGGGGATTAGTCTTTATTTCCCTAATTTTACATTTTTTGTTATTTTTCTTTATGTGCAGGTGTAGTATATGCATAATACTCGAAGTCAAGGAAATCCCTTGGCTCCATTTGATCCTGAGATTTAGAGAACACTGTGAAGAATGGCCCAAGACAACACCAATCCCACCATGAATGATGCAGAAAATACAGCGCTGAATAGAAATAATGGTGACAACAATCCACCACCACCACAGGGTCTGCAAGCCATAACAAATCAGTGGAATCAATATCGGCTTGAACCTATAGTGACCGATGTTACGGAAGCTATTGTGTTACTCCTACTACTGGATGACACAAACTTCATCATTTCGAGTGGATTTCTCCAAATACTGTAGAATCACGGGTTGTTTGCGGGCCTACCATCAAAGGATCCTCATAACCATCTACACAGTATTGTGTTTATTTGTATGAGTATGATGTGAAATCAAAATCTCTCCATGGATGCCATTGGGCTCTGTGTATTCCCTCTTTCTCTTACTAGCAACGCAACATTATGGTTATCAAAGCTTCTATAGAGTTTGATCACCAGTTGGGCAGAATTGCAGATAACCATTTTGGAAAGGTTTTTCCCTTTCTCAAAGAAGCTAAATCTGAATTCTAAGATCAATAACTTCGACTAGATTCACGGTGACCCGATCGGTGATACATGGAAGAGGTTCATGAAATTTCTAAGACGTGTGCCTGACCACAAGATTATTGATGAGGCCCTGGTGGAAATCTTCTACAAAGCTGCTCTCGACTCCGCGGTTATGCACAGCACAAACCCTTACTAGAAGGTCTTGAAATGGTCGTACTTAAGTATTTAATCTAACATAGGTTAGGATCATTCCCTCGAGAAATATGATCGACTCCAAATTAGCACACTTCTGTAAATTGAATTGATATACTCTACTTTCTCCCAGAAACAAAAAAACAAAAAATAAACATAATGAAGGGGGGATTTGCGATTAAAATAAATCCTAAACTATAAAAAAAAGTTGTTTGTAATCAATAGAAAAATAAACTAGGGCAACGTGTTCCCCATGACTCCCTAACTAAGTATTCTTGGATACTTGCGACTCTTTTCTGGTGTGTAGGTATAGGACAGTAATTAAGTTCTCCTATATCCTGGATCGGACATCTAGATGAATTTCATCACATTATTAGATCGGTCTCTGTGATGTGGCATTACAAACCCTTACTTTTTATCCTACACCAAAACAACTACCCTTAGTAGCCTGATTAGTTGAGAAAAATTGATCAACCTTTGTTAATTAATTCTTTTCCTATTCGTCACATCCCGGATTGAGCAAGTGATACTAGGCAAGTTCTAACGTAAGTCTTCTGTTAAAATTCAGTTAAATTGAAGAAGTTAATTAATACATCCTAAACATCATCCAAGAAATTGTAAGTAATCTAATTTTATCTTAGTTAGTTCGTCATGGTTCCCACAATCCTAGTTGTGGATTTAGGCACACATACTTGCAGTATGATCAAAAATCATGTAAGAAGAATACATAATTAAATAACTAACACAACAAGAATTGATGAGCAAAATCTAAAATCTCAATAAAATTGCAAACTTGAATTAATAGAATCATCAAATATTGTTCACAAACTCTCTAAAGTACTGAATCTAATGTTCTAAGATGTTCTCTATTGATCTATATTTGATAAAAACCCAAAAAAACTATTTATAGTACTTAAAATACAAAGCTAAAATGAATTAGGATAATTGTGTCGACACCGGTCATGAGCACCTTTTATCGCTTATAAGACTGTTCACGGCTCGTGAGTCAGGGTCTCATGAAATGTGGTTGCAGCTACTGGAACCCTTCACGAAACCTCTTTCACAAGTCATGTAGGATTCCACTACCCGTGAAGAGTTTCATCTGAGCCACATTTAGCAACTCTTCACTTTCTACTTCATCAGTTCACAACCGCACTCTATGACTTGTATGTTGGTCTACGACTCATGCTCAGATCTTGTAGAGTGGGACTCAATTTTTAACCACTCACTAGAATAACAAATGAAACCCCCTCTATGACTCGTGGAATGACCTATGACCCGTAGAGGGTCTCGTAAACTACCAAATTTCTTGCAAATCTGTACTTCAAGCTTAAAACCATGCCAATACTGAAATCCTGCAGAAATAAAAAAAAACAAACATCAAATCCACTAACATCGCTTTGAGAACGTATAAAATCCCACGTTTTAAGCATTAAAAGTGTTGTATTTTTATAGCACATCAAAAGCCCTTGATGAGAATCGCCAAGCTATCGCTGACACAATTATGGAGGGCTTTTTCATTGGTCGTCCATTCTAGGAGGTGGCTCAAAGGTTAGAACGTTTGGTCAAAACAAATCGTGCATGGGGTATGAGGGAGTAATCTACTATAAGAAGCTCATTCTCAGTTAGCACTAGTCTGGCACACACAAAAGCCAGTGAGGAAGTGATGCAAGAATTGGCATGGATTAATACTAATGTTGAGCTTTTAATGAAGCAGAACATGGAGCGGGTGAATGTTGTAGCTCATCATCCCCTTCGCTCACCTACATACGAGGAGGCATACTATGAGGAAGACACGTGCTTTGTTACAGAGCAGATGATGAGTTTTCGGCCAAATGCCCAAGGGTCCAATCAAGACTATTGGCGCTAAGGGCAGGGGAACCAAAGTCAGAACTACGTAAGATATGGAACCTTCAGAGACAACAACAACAAATGAGGCTACTATGATAGGCAGAGGGGACCAGACAAAGATACTAACTGGGGCCGCAGAGAAGGCTTCAGAAATGGTCCATACATTCCATCGCATAATCGAGATGTTGGAGTTAACTCATCTCACATTGAAGAGATGTTCGACCGGTTATTGAAAAGGGTTGATGCACAAGATGAGACACTAAAGGGAATAAAGTCTGACATCTCCAGTATAACCAGAAGATTGAGTCTCATTCTTTGGCCATCTAGCATCTTGAACAACAATTCAGCAAAATATCAACTCACTTGAACCAATGCCAGAAAGGCACGTTGCCCAGTAATACCTAAAAATGATAGGCAGCACATGGCTATCATAACTTGCAGTGGGAAGCAAATAGTCGATCCTCCGCTACTAGTAGATGATGGTGATGTTTGTGAAGAGAGTGCGGTGAATAAGAAAAATGAAACTAGAGATGATTATGTGGTGAATGAGGAAAGAAATGTCGTACCACAACAGTTGAGACCCATTCCTCAACCTCTTCCTCTCTTCCCTCAGAGACTAAAGAAAAAGGAGGAGGAAGGTAACTTCAAACAATTTATCTCCATGTTGAAGCAACTTTGTCACGACCCGGAAGTGGAGTCCAGATGTGACATCGCGAAGAAGAACCCGAAAGTCCTCGATCAAGCCATCATAGCATCATTACTCACATCATCAGTTCAGAAGCGTAGAAAAGTAAACACATAACATATAATTCTAGGGGAAACGGGGCTTTGGACTCAAGCTATGGGGATGTTGCTGGGAATGGGATGAACATGAATCACATA
>JBCEWC010020540.1:0-10883 GCA_038996855.1 Solanum aculeatissimum
GATGATGAATTAATAATGTCAAACGTTCAAGAAGAAGTAGATGAGGATAATGAATCACTAGAGGAGGAGGAATTAGAGGATAATGAATATGAAACAATTGGAAAATTGGAATGGGAGGATGAAGAAAATGAAACAAGCGAAGTGGAATAGACCGGTAGATTATAACTAGCATATCAACTAATTTATTTTGCTAATACTAAAATGATTTAATTTGTTTTTCTTATATATTGAATTTGCGTTACTTTATATTCAAATTCCATTGGGTGATGGTGATAGATCTCAGGATCATCTTGGGGTTACTCATTCTGGTAGGGCTAAAAAGAAGAAGTCTAGGAGACCTATTGATCCTAAGGATATCCCAGACTATATTTCTTCAGTACTTGATATTCAGGGTGCCCTAGATGATACTACTCAGTACTTGTCTTCTAGGACTATGGATCCTCTAGCTTTCCATAGTCAGATGCGTTGACCACGAGACACATCTTCTTCTGCACAATCGAAATTCACTTCATATGATCATGTCGCTCCTCGACCTATAGTGACATATCATCGACCCACATCTTTGACTACTCCATCTCCTACTATTCCATTTCCTACTTCTCAGTCTCCCCACCTATCTAATATGACACTTGGAAATTCTTCCAGTACAGATATTGTCCCTCCACCATCAACTAGATATTACATACATCTTCCATCATCAGCCTCTCCTTCTACTACTGCTGCAAATGAGGCTACACAGGATGTGCCATACTTAGCTCCTGGATAGAGGGACAGATGCGGGAGAGTCATGATAGATCCTGATGGAACATCGTAAGTTTATATTTTTATTAATTTATTTTTCTATCTTGACAAATTATAGATGAACTAATAACATGTTTATTATGTGTCTTGTAGGTGACATCCTTCGAAACAAGTTGCGGATGCTCTAAAGGAGAGTGTTAGGAGATTATACATGGAGGCATATCACTCTTGGGGGGAGATTCCAAATAACATTCGTCAAGCGAAGTTTAATAAATTCAAGGTATATATAAGATTAGATAATATTTTTAGTATTATTTACTTAACTTTTGTTTAACACTATTTGCTTTTTTCAAGACTTTATGTACTTGGAAATCGAAGTACAACATGGTTATTGCGACCACATTTGAGAGAAAGGCAAGCTCCCGACTATCTAGCTGGCTAAAGATATCAAGGGATGATGGAAAACCTAGTTCTTGGTTGCCTTTGAATGTATATCATGATTTTGTCCGGTATTGGAATACCTATAAATTCAAGGTTATGTCTGATCAAGTTAAAAAGGCTAGAGGAAGCCTAAAGGGTGGCTCATTGCACACCGGAGGTGTAAAGAGTGTTGGTACCATTACGAGGGAGCTGGTAAGATTTTTAAAATTTTAGGTTTAAACTAATATATATTATTTTTAAATAAAGTATTTAATTTATATAAAGTATAATTTTGTTATTTACCTTTTAATTTATAGGAAAAAGAATTGGGACGACCTCCCTTACGTGATGAAGTTTTTAGGAGGTATTACATGAAGAAAAAGAAGAATGAGTCGGATCCGGATCAGTGGGTGGAGGAAAGGGCTGAACAAGCCTATGCAAGTTATTTAATATACATATTGAATCTAATTATTATTTTTAATATATAGCGTAAGTATGAGCGACAAATATGTGACCTTGGGGACTCGATCGAGCTAACCCCTGAGTTGTCTAATCAAATTTGGATGGAAAAGATTGCAGGAGGGAGCCATAAAGGTTAAGTTTATGGAATGGGCTCCCAGAATAACATACCACGACTCCAATCTGATTTACAAGGTATTGGGTCATCACTTTAAGTTGAGGTCATTGACGAAGTTCAGTTAGCTTTCATGTCTCAACAAATTGCTCAACTTACACGTGCATTGGCAAATTTTGAAGCACAACTTTCACGTGCATTGGAAGACGAACAAGCACAAAGGGCTGATCAGAAAACTAGAATTACTCAACAATATGAGCAACTCAAGGAACAAGTGTTCAACCTAGCCCATCGGCTTACACCGTCTCCTAATGAATCTGACGAGAGTTCTGAGGATTTTTTAGTAAATAGTCCCTAGTTTCTTTCTATTTAAGTTTTGGACAATTTAGAATTTTTATTAAACTTCAAAACAATTTAAAATTTTATAAATTATGAATTGCTTTATTTTTAATGTTTAATTGTGCTTGTTATTACGTATTTTGTGTGTTTTAGTTGCTGGTTATTGTCTAGTATTGGGCTTTATTGATATTATTTGAATGTAATTTTAATGCAGGTGGACAACATAAACTACAGGTTTTTGCTGTCAAAAAAGTTGCAGAAAAAGCGACGGACAAAGTCCCTTTGTCCGTCGCTGTTTTGCAATTTTTAAAGAAAACTTTCTAAAAAAGCGATGGACGGGGTCACTTTATTCGTCTCTTTTTTGGAATTTAAAAAACAAGCAACGGACAGGGTCACTTAGTCTGTCGCTTGTTTGAATTTTTTTAAAAATATTTGCAATGTTGTCCGTTGTAAATATTAAATAATTAAAAAAAATTTAAAATCGACGCTGTCTGTCGCCTTTTTAAAAAACAAATTGCGACGTTGTTCGTTGCTTTTGGAAAAATGACGAGCAAAAAAGCAACGAAAGTGACTGTGTCATTTTTTCGTCGCTTTTGACGAAAAAAACGACGCAGTCCGTCACTTTTTTCCGTCTTTTTTTGATAATTTTTTAGTAGTGTCTTTTTGTTCCAATATAAATAACACATATGAAATTAGAGAGTCAGCCAAATTTGTTACATATCTTTTTAAAAAAAAATTAGTTGTTAATTCTTATGAGTTATAGTATCCTGTCGAATTTCGAGAGTCAACTAAATTATTTGAAAAAAACAATTTGGTGTCGATTTATGTGACGTTGATAGATGTTCTTCTTATTTAAGCAAGCAGTTGATGCAAACATGTCGTCCAACAGCTGCTTGCTTCTTTACACTTTCATATAATAGAAAAAAATCAATGAAGTAGTTGAAGAAATAATCAATAGAAACAATGAACAATCAAATAGTTGAAGCAGACATGTCAATCGTCAGGTACCTATATAAAGAAGATCTAATTTATCATAATTTTAATATTTACATGACTTAAAATTATTTATTAGGGTGATATAATGAAATCATAACTATCACCATCCAAAATAGGATAACGACTAAAGAGGAATGAAATAACACGAAAATCATCACAACATAACATAATAATCCCAAAACCTGGAGTCATGAGTACAATAGCATCTAGGTAGTGCGGAAGAGTAAATACAATTGTCACAAAATAAAATACAAAGTTTTCTCATAGTATCTAATGCAAAGTTAGAAAGGAAACAACAAAGAAAATCCCAAAGATCCACAATGACTCCAAGTCTAAGCCTCATCGGTAAGATCTGGATGGATGCAGAAAAGCTCAACTAGAATGAATTAACTATCCTTTGTGGGTTCCTGTGCTCGATCTACAGGGAGAAAACAAAATAGCGGTGAGTACACCAAAATGTACCCAATAGGTTCAACCGACTGGGTAAGAGAAATCAAACAAATATGTAATAACAAATAACACTATCATCTGCATCCAAAAAGGTTAGTACACATAAACATATACATAATGAGATAAGGCCTCCACAACCACAAATGGTACAATATAACGAGAGATATGAACATAAATCAAGGAACTCATCAAGGCATATACCAAGTACCTTGCATCCTTGCCACCTACCCGTAGTCAAGGAGTTTCACAGTATCTCGACTTTGCCACCTGCCCCTGATCATGGTATATTACAATGTCTCAACCTTGCTATCTGTCTGTTATCAAGGGGTGTCATAATGCCTCAACTTTGCCACCTGCCCATGGTCAAGAGTATCATAATATCCCAACCTTGCCACCTACCCGTAGCCAAAGAGTGGTACAATGCAATGTGGAATAAATGCAAGTCAATGATGCAATCCAGATATACATGTATATATGTATATATAATAACATCATTACATGAATAAAAATGCATAAATCTCAATTAGTCATATAGACTGATATCAAGTGTTACTACTAATGCTCAAATTATCAACATTTCCCAACTTATTATAATTATATCAATAGCAAAGAATATCAACAATACTGGACCTCACTCGTCCCAAATATGCAAGTATAACATTAATATTGGACCTTACTCATCCTAATATGCAATTATATCAATAATGTCGAACATTACTCATCCTAAGATATACTCATGGTCCTCAAAAATATCTCACAAACCATCCAAATTACCATAATTACCTAATTGATATCACAAGTCTCATATTACCACATAATCTCCCAAATTATCTCAATTCACAAGATCTTACCTCAATTTATCAATAGGATCATAATTTACACAATTTTCCACATAATCGGGATCACATTTTTATCAATAGTCCAATATATCAATATATCTACTCATGATTCACTCTAGATCTCACAATTACCATATAAACATGATTTATAACTCAAATTCAGTCCCAAAAGTGTTAGCTGAACCTAACTCAATGCTGAAATCGCACTCAGACAAGCTTTCAATCAATCCAATTCATAAAACGATTCCTAATTCGATCAACCACTATCAACAATAAATACTACACATCAAGAGGAATATTTTGATATCATATTGGCATGAATTAGGCATAGGGGCAAAATGGTCAAATTAAGGGCTAAAATCCGAAGTTCATGAATTTGAAAATTAACTTTAAAATCAACTTCTAAGCAAAAAATGAAGTTTGTGGGTGAAAATCCCACTAAAATCAGATTTAAAATGAATGAGAAATCAACATTTAAAGTTTGGAAATCATGGTCTAAAAATCACCAATTTAGACATTCAAAATCATGATATTTAAGACAAAATCAAGGTAAAACTTATGAAAAATAATTAGAATAGTGTTAGAAACACTTACCCAATAAAAGCCTTCAAAACTCCTCTTTCAAAATAGCCCCAAAGCTTGAAGTTCGTGAAAAATGCTTTAAAATGATAGCTCTTGGGTTTAATAGAGTGTTGGTATCAAATGTACTCCGCAAATGCTGGTGGGGTCCCACGAATGCGTAGAAGTTTACCAAAATGACTTTTGCGATTATGGAGACCAACCCATGAATGCAAAGAGTAAATGGGGAGGGGTCCACTCACGTGTGCTTAACTATCGCGGAGCCCATCCTGTGAATGTGGAGTAGTAAAAATCCCATACTTATTCGCGAGTGTGGATCAATCCTCGATGAATGTGGAGGTTAAAATACCTAGACCTCTGCGAATATAGAGGCTTCTCTATAAACGCGGAGAAGAAAAGCACCTGCACCAGATACCAGATTTAACAGCAATGCCTAGTTCAATTCCCGGCTCAAAATAGACCCTCGAAACTCATCTAGAATCAAAATTTCACAAACCAAATATGTATTCATGCCAGAAATAGCGATCTAGAATCAACGGAATCATCAGAAATTGATTTCAAGGCCTCCACCAGATTTACCAAAGGAACTCGATAAAACTAGTTTAAAACTCAAAATATCAAAACTGCCCTTGGAAGCTCCGAAAAATATGACAAGGATATTTCTAGCATTAGTTTCACCATCCAAAACTGCTAAAACTGTTAGAATTTTGATCCGAGCTTCCGAACTCTGAATGTTGACAAAAGTCAAACTTTGATTTAAAAAATAACTCAAAATACAACGTTGGGCCTAAAAACCTCATTTTAACTTCAAATTCAGTTCTGTAACTTCTCATAGACCAATTTTGATGCTCCAAAGCTAATGAAATCAATGTATCCCTGATTCAATACCCTAAACTCAAAATGGTACAAAAACTCACTTTTTCAACTACTTAAGCTTTAAAAAAATGTCAAAACTCATATGTTTTACATTTTTAAAACTCAGGATTTCCGTTCCAATAATACGAATATTTCAAGATAGTCCCAAAGCAACCTACAGAGGGATTAAACAATAATTTTCATAGATAAGGCAGAAAATGACCAATCAAGTCAGTACATCATTCACCACTAAAAATAATGTTCATCCTCGAATATTAGGAAAAAAAATGTACCTGAAGCCTCAAAAAGGTTGGGATATCTAGCATGCATTTCAGGCTCTAAGTCCCAAGTGACCTCATCAACAAGATGATGCTACCACTGAACCTTCGCAGAAGGTATATCTTTAGATCTCAATCTCTAGACTTGCCCATCCAAAATAGTTATAGGCTCCTCGGCGAAGGATAAATCTGATCCCAACTCAACAAATTATAAGAGATCACATGAGACTCATTAGGAATGTACCGACAGAGGATAGAAACATGATAAACGATGAATAGAAGATCATCTCGGTGGTAATTTCAGCTTATAGGCAACCTCACCAACTCTCCTCAAAATCTCAAATAGACCAATAAATGATCCTCTTTTCAAATCTCATCACACTCTTCATGGGTGAAACGTTTAGCCAAAAAATATCACTAATAGAGAACTCAAGAGGTTTAGTCCTCCAATCAACATAACTCTTTTGGTGACTCTGAGTGATCAAAAGTCTTCTCTGAATCAAACGAACCCGGTCCAGGGCATTTCTAAGTAGATACACACTCAACACATCAACAAAACCTGAGTCAAACCATCCAATGGGTGATATAGATCTTTGGCCATACAAGGCCTCAAATGGTGCCATTTGGATGCTGGAACGGTAACTATCGTTATATGGAAACTCTGCCAATGTAGGTGTTGGTCCCATCAGGCCCTAAACTCAATCACACAAACCCGTAGCTTGTTCTCCAACACCTGAATGGTACACTTGGACTGTCCATCTATCTGGATGTAAAAAGCTAAACTCAAATCCACTCTAGTACCCAAAGCATGTTGTAGAGCCCTCCAAAAGTAAGAAGTGAACACATATCTTGTGTTTGATACTATAGACACTGGCACGCCATGCAATTTGACAATATCCAAGATGTACAACCTAGCCAGCCACTCCGTACAGTAGCTAGTCTTCACCAGTAAGAAGTGAACACATATCTTGTGTTTGATACTATAGACACTGGCACGCCATGCAATTTGACAATATCCAAGATGTACAACCTAGCCAGCCACTCCGTACAGTAGCTAGTCTTCACCAGTAAGAAGTGAGCTAATTTGATCAAATGATCAACAACCACCCAAACTAAGTCAAACTTGTCTAAGGCTATGGACAAACACTTAATTAAATCCATAGTCACTCTCTCCCACTTCCACTCGGGAATGGGCATCGTTTGTATAGATTATTTGGGCCTTTGGTGCTCATACTTGACCTGTTGACAATTCAAACACTTTGCTACGAACTCGACTATATCCCTTCTCATCTTGAACCACCAATAATATTGTTTTAGATCATGACACATCTTTGTCGCACCAGGATGGATGGAATATCTAGCACAATGGGCCTCCTCTAATATCAATCTCACTCAATCCCCAACCTTAGGCATACAAACTCTTCCATTTATTCTCAAAACACCACTAAAGTCAAGAATAACTGCCTTGTCTTTACCTCTCAACACTTTGTCACGAATCATGCACAATTTGGGGTCCTCAAACTGATGAGTACATATCTGATCAAGCAAAGAGCATCTAGCCTCAACATATGCCAAAATACTCTAAGGAGGAGAAATGTCCAAATGGACCATCTATCTAGCAAGTGACTGAACTTCTAAAGTTAAGGGCCTTTCCTCAGCCCTCAAGAATGCCAAACTCCCCATGTTAGTAGCCTTCTAGCTCAAAGCATCGACTATCACATTTGCCTTTCTAAGTGGTATGAATAGGATATTATAGTCCTTAAGCAACTCCAACCACCTATGTTGTTTCATATTCAAATTAGGCTGGGAGAAAATATATTTAAGACTCCAGAGACCGGTGAAGATCCCACAATGCACCCTATAAAGATAATGGCCACAATTTCAATATAAATACCATCGCATCCAATTCTAAGTCATAGATAGGGTAGTTCCTCTCAAGAACCTTTAGCTATCTAGAAGCATAAGTTATCACCTTCCCCTTGCATTAAGACACCACCCAAACCCACATTAGAAGCGTCATAATATACCACAAATGGCACTCGCTCTTCGGGCAATGCAATAATAGGTGAAGAAGTCAATAAATCCTTGAGCTTTTAAAAGCTCGCTCTATACTCCTCAGACCACTGAAATGCCACATCTTTCTGAGTCAACCTGGTCAACGGGGCTGCAATAGAAGAAAATTCCTGAACAAAACATTGATAATACCTCGCCAAACCAATTAAACTCTGAATTTCAATCACAGAAGTAGGTCTAACCCACTCACTAACAACTTCCACCTTGGACGGATCAACCATAATACCCTCTTTTGACACTACATACCCAAGAAATGCAATCGACTTAAGTCAAAACTCGCACTTTGAGAACTTTGCATATAACTTCTCTTCCCTCAATCTCTGAAGTACAGTCCTCAAGTGCTGAACATGATCGGCCTCATCCTTGGAATAAACCATGATATCATTAATAAACACAATCACAAATATGTCCAAATAAGGTTTAAACACTCAATTCATCAACTCTATAAAGATAGTCAGGGCATTAGTAAACCAAATGACATGACCACGAACTCATAATGGTCATAATAGGTCCTAACAACTGTCTTCGGGATATTAGATTCCTGAACTCTCAACTAATGATAGCCAGACCTCAAATTAATCTTGGAGACTACAATTGGTCAAAAAAATCATTAATGTGAGGCAAAGGATATTAATTTTTTATGGTCATTTTGTTCAATTGGCGATAATCAATAATCATGTGCATAGTGCCATCCTTCTTCTTCACAAATAAGACTGGAGCATCCCAAGGGGATACACTCAAACGAATAAACCCTTTCTTCAACAAATCCTCCAATTGATCATTCAATTTCTTTAATTTAGTTGGAGCCATCCGATAAGGGGTAACAGAAATGGGCTTAGTGCTCAGCTCTGCATTGATAGCAAAGTCTTCATCATAATCTGGAGGAACACCAAATCAGTCGAGAATACATTCATAAACTCTCTAGCAACTATGGTGGTCTCCAATGATGGAGAATCTTGAGAAACAACCCAAAGATGAGCTAAATATGCCTAACAACCTGTATCCATCAATTGACAGGTATGTATATAAGAAATAACTCCCTTAGGATAGGAGCTAGCTGCCCTAGTCCGCACAAACTAAGGTAACCCAGGACAAGATAAGGTCACGATCTTCACATGACAATCAAGAATAGCATGATGAGGTAATAACTAGTCTACACCCAATATCATATCAAAGTCTACCATATCCAACAATATCAAGTCAACAACATTAGCTCTCCCCATAAAAGTCGCAACACAACCCCGATATACCCGATTCACCACTAATGATTCACCTACCAAGGTGGAAACACAAATAAACTCAGCAAGCGACTCACACATAATATCAATATTTGAAGAAAAATAAGTTGATACATATGAATAAGTAGATCCTGGATCAAATAAAATTGAAGCTGAATTATGGCACATCGAAACCAATCCTATGTTAACTGCATCAGAGGTCTCTGTCATGCTATCTCTGGGACAGCATAGCAAACTCTATGGCCATCACTAGCTTGTGGACCTCCACAGGATCCACCTCTCACTATGTCACGACCTCCTCTAGTACCTCCCCCATGCCATGAGAAGTGCCTCTACCTGTAGGTGTTGGGTATGGATTGGTTGGTTGAGACCCTGAAGCCTATGCGAAGAGAGCATGATGTGGACAATGATTGGCGAAGTGTCTAACCTCATCACAAACATAGCAAGCCTTGGGGTCTCGCTCTTGAGATGACTGTGCCGAAGAACCACCATGTCTAACTGAACCAAGAGAACTATCACAACTTGTTTAAGGAGGTCTAGACCTATCAATATTGTCAGATAATGGAAGAGCTTCCTGAACTACCTGGCCATGATGGCCCTAGCTCTAAAACTCTCAATCATACGATGGGTATCCACTAAATATCCCATGCTAGCAGAACCTCTTCCTGCCACCCTGCCTATATGCCTAATACGCTTAATCATATGAGGATAATTCACTATACTCTAAAAGGTGCCTCCATCTAGAACCAAGGAAGTTGTAGCCTCTTAAGATACCCTGCCAACCCCTTGGCGAAGCACCAAATGTACAAACCACTCAAAACTCTTAGTGGACATGGATGGACTAGTAGATAAAGGTGGCACTATAAATATGGGTGGTGCAATATCTAGAGCAATAGCCAATCTCTAAAAGTGAGAACCTGAACTCGATCAAGATGTTTGAGGCAGAACCATAGTATTCATAGGAGAATCTATTGGAGCTTAAGAAGGACCAACATGGGTCATGACTGGATCAACAAGAGCTGAAGAGAGAGTAATTGGTGCAGTAGAAACCAACACATCAATAGTAGCTTGGGCAAGAGGTGCTCCCTCCAATCTAGCTAATACCCACAAAAGTAACTCCTGAAGTGAGGATGTGGCATCTGGGGATGAGGGTGGTGGAATAGGATCTACAAGCCCCTCTAGATCATATAAGCAGGCTCTAGAGAATCCGATCTAGTATGTTCTCTGGGAGGAGATTCCCTTCTAAAATGCCCTCAACCCCTGGCCCTATCACGAGCTCTACCTCGACTACGAGTGGGATCCACTTCAGTAGACTTGGACTCTCCCATTGATCGTCAAGATTGACATCTGCATAGAAGGAGTAGATTAGTGTAACAACCCAAAACTTTTTGAAATCTACTTATGGTTGGAATTCTATGAATTACTACAAGCCATTTATGAGTTTTGGTGGCCACGGGTTGAGTTTAAGTGGCCAAATGCAAATTGGGCTAGAAAGTGGCCT
>JBCEWC010020541.1:0-10883 GCA_038996855.1 Solanum aculeatissimum
GACTTAGTACCAAGAAGGATTGGAGTAGTAAGTGGGATATCCCCAAGGGTCCCACTCCTTTCCCAAAACTATGTGCCAATATAGGTATGGTACCGAAATAGGAGGCCCATAAGGTATGCTATGATATGATATGATACGATATGCTATGTTATGGAAATCCTTCCGAAATGATCGGGTCGTAAGGAAGGTGGCCATCACACCAAAATGGGAGGCCCGTAAGGTTTGGTGTAGATTACCTTTGGCAAGTAAGCATCTGTGATTCGATGGGAGGCCTCATCGGGAAAGTTCATGTTGTAGCTCACATGAATTTGGATGTCGGTTATGGTTATATCCCCTCTATACTATAAGCATTATGGTAGCTCAAGCATAATGGTTATCATGGCATATTGATTTACTATTCTTCCTTATATCGTCTTTCTATGTATGTGCACTTGTCATCTAGGTTGTCTATAAGTTCATGTGCACTTACATTTTCTTGCCCGCATACTTAGTGCTTTATTGTGGTAACCCATACTCTTTGTCTACATGTTCTAACCATGTAGGGACTGGTGATGACCTCTATCTCCTGTTGGGCAATCAGTGACATCCTTGAAGCTATTTGCTTGTGGTGAGCCCTTTTGTTCAAGGGCAATATCTACCTTCTATCTTCCTTGTATCATTTTATTTTTTCTTGCTTTATGACTTCAGGGTGAGCCCGAATTATGTCGAGTCCCCGCTCTATCTTATGTAGAGGCTATGTTGGACATGTTAGACTCTTGCACATTGTATTATGTTTTCATGATTTGTTATGACTATTGCGATTTGGTTATCAGAATGATGCCTCGATTATGCTTATGATTATGATTTGGACTTGTGAATGTTGGGAATGTGCTTATGTGGAAAGTCCCCTAGCCCGGTTTGCCCCCATAGCTTGAGTTCTACTTACCCGCCCCTTAGAAATACTTGTTGTGTGCTATGTGATCCATGTTCATCCCATTCCTGGCAACATCCCCATAGCTTGAGTCCAAAGCCCCATTCTCCCTAGAACTATGTGCTATGTGTTTACTTTTCTGTACTTCTGAACCAATGATGTGAGTGATGATGCTATGATGGCTTGATCGAGGACTTTTGAGTTCTCCTTCACCATGTCACATCTAGGCCCTACTTTCGAGTCATGACAAAGATGATATCAGAGCCCTAGGTTTGTAAATGATCCTCGAAGTCCAACACGCCGTGTCAAGTAGAGTCTTGTTCATGGGTGTGATACGCGCCATACCTATAAGCGAGAGGCTATGACGACGGTTTATGAACTTTTCATTTCATCATCCCTTGTGTTGTTCCTTGTATTATATGTATAAGATTCCCTGAAGGTTGGTGTTCTTGTTGTTCTTTCAGAATATGCCTCTTAGAAGATCTCCCTTCCCCCATCAGGTTCCCGACTACGAGGAACAAGGCCCTCAGGCACTGGTAGAGGAACAAATGACCCACGCCTAGTTTAGGAATATGGTGTCTATGTTGGCCCAAGTAGTGGCTAATCGAGCTCGGCCAGCTAATCCTGTGAATGTTGGTACTCCAGCTACTAGGGTGAGGGATTTCACCCGAATGAACCCTCCAGAGTTCTTTGGCTCAAAAGTGGACGAGGATGCTCAAGAGTTCATTGATAAACTCACTAAGGTATTGACTATCATGGGGGTGAGTTCGGAAGTGAAAGCCGAGTTGGCCACATATTAATTGAAAGATGTGGCCCAAGTGTGGTATAACCAATGGTTGGTTGAGCGAATGGTTGATGAAAAGGTTAGTTGGGAAGACTTCAAAATGGACTTCCTTGATCGTTTCATTCCTCTTGAGCTTAGGGAAGCTGAAATGACCGAGTTCATCAATCTTTGGCAAGGTGGTATGGCCGTGAGGTACTACTCTCTCAAGTTTACTAAGCTTTCCAAATATACCCCTATGCTTGTAGCAGATCCCCCATGCAAGAATGCCCAAATTTATTTAAGATGTTTTGGATTTGGTGGTGAAGAAGTGTTGAACCACTATGCTCATCCGCGACATGGACATCTTTAGACTCATGACTTATGACAAGCAAATTGAAGGTGAAAAGCTTAATGAGAGAAGGGTGAATGAAGCTAAGAGGGCCCAGTTCGATGGTGGGTTCTCCAACTCGAGGAGTGGTGGTGGTTTTGATCAGTTCCATCACGGCCAAGGTTCCAATATGAGGGTTGCTAATCCAAGAGTATCTCCTCCTAAGGCACAAGTTGGAGGTGGTCCCCGTATTCCTCTTTATGGTCAATGTGGGAAGCATCAAGTGGGCGATTGTAGGAGAGCTTCGGGTGCTTGCTTTGGATGTGAGGGTTTGGACCACAAGATTTCCGACTGTCCAAGGGGTGCAAAGAAAGATCAAGCGGCTCCCGATTGTCAAGGGCTGTCAAAATATCTGATTGGTGGTGCTTCCAGGAACAACCAATTTTATGCTCTTCATGCCCAATAAGAGGTGGAGGAATCTCTAGACATCATGATTGGTATGTTAAAAGTCTTTTATTTTTATTCTTATGCCTTACTTGATCTGGGTACAAATTTACCTTTTGTGACTCCTTTGTTGACTGTTAAATTTGGTTTGAGTCCCAAAACTTTAAGGGAACCTAATTTGGTGTATACTTCCGTGGGTGAGTCTAGTATTTCACGAAAAGTGTATCGTGGTTGTCCTCTCTCTGTGTTGTATAAAGTGTTCCCCAATGATCTTGTAGAACTTGAGATGTATGATTTTGATGTTATCCTTGGGATGGATTTGTTGCATGCATCGTATTCCTCGGTTGATTGTAGGACTAGGCAAGTTAAATTTCAAGTTCCTAATGAACTTGTGTTGGAGTGGAAGGGTAGTTATTCCGTGGTTAAGGGTTGGTTTATTTCCTACCTCAAAGCCCGAAAGATAATTTATAAGGGGTGCATTTATCACATTGTGCAGGTTAGAGATGTGAAGGGTGAGTCACCTAGGCTTGAATCGGTTTCGGTTGTCAATGAGTTTACCAACGTGTTTATCGAGGACTTGACTGATATTCCTCTTGATAGGGAAGTAGAATTTTGTATAAATATCCTTCTGGATACTCAACCTATTTCTATCCCTCCTTATCGTATGGCCCCGACGGAGTTGAAGAAATTGAAAGATCAGTTAAAAGATTTCCTAGAAAAGGGTTATATTATGCCGACTTCAAGGAGCTACTCACTTCTCCAAAATAGACCTTCATTCGAGTTATCACCAATTAAAGGTGAGGGAGTGTGACATTCCCAAGATGGCCTTTTAGACTTGGTATGGTCACTTTGAGTTTATGGTGATGTCATTTGGGTTCACCAATTCTCCAGAGGTGTTTATGGATCTTATGAATCAAGTTTTCAAGCCATTCCTCGATAATTTTGTGGTGGTCTTCATTGATGACATCTTGATTTACCCCCGAAGTGAGCGGGAGTATATGGATCACTTGAGGTTGGTTCTTCAAACGTTGAGGGAGAAGAAATTGTATGCCAAGTTTAACAAATATGAATTTTTGTTAGGGGAGGTTGCTTTCCTTGGTCATGTGGTGTCCGGTGATGGCATCAAGGTTGACCCTAAGAAAACCAAAGCTGTGAAGGATTGGCCTAGACCATTGACGCTTTTGAATAATCAAATTTTCCTTGGTTTAGCCAGTTATTATAAGAGGTTTGTTGAAGGTTTTTCCTCTATTGCATCACCGTTGACCAAGTTGACCCAAAAGAAGTCCAAGTTGTGTGGTCGAATGAATATGTGAAAAGTTTCCAAACTTTGAATGATCGACTTACATCTACTACAATTTTGACTTTGCCAAATGGATTAGATGGGTTTGTGGTATATTTTGATGCATCGCGTATTGGTTTGGGTTGTGTACTTATGCAACATGGTAAGGTGATAGCTTATGCGTCTCGGCAATCAAAGGTGCATGAACAAAATTATCCGACCCATGATCTTGAGTTGGCGGCGGAGGTGTTTGCTTTGAAAATTTGGTGATATTATTTGTATGGGGTTCAAGTGGACGTCTTCACCGATCACAAGAGTTTGCAATATGTGTTTACCCAAAGAGACCTTAATTTGAGGCAAAGGATATGGTTGGAACTTCTCAAGGATTATAATATGAACGTCCTTTATCACTTTGGCAAGGATAATGTTGTGGCGGATTCCCTTATTAGGCTTTCTATGGGGAGTGTGATACATGTGGATGAGGGGAAAAAGGAGATATTGAAAGATGTGCACTGTTTGGCTAGGATGGGTGTAAGGTTGGCCGAATCCGACAATGGTGAAATTTTTGTTCGAGGCGGATCTGAGTCATCAATAGCTCTTGATGGTAAGGCAAAACAAGACTTATATCCCTCCTTAGTTGAATTGAAAAAGTTGGCTTCCGAAGAAAAGATTGAGGTTTTCTCCCAAGGGGGAGATGGTGTGTTATGGTACTAAAACCGATTGTGTGTTCCGGATGTTGATGGCTTAAAGGAGATTATCATAAAAGAGGATCACAACTCTTAATATTCTATTCATTCGGGATCTACCAAAATGCACCGAGATTTCAAAGAGTTGTAGTGGTGGCACGAAATAAAGAAGGACATTGCCAAGTTCGTGTTGGAATGCCCTAACTGCCAATAAGTAAAAGTGGAACATCAAAGGACCAGTGGCTTGACCCAAGATATCAAAATTCCTACTTGGAAGTGCGTAGACGTGAATATGGATTTTGTGGTTGGGTTACCCTGTACTCGGAGACACTTCAATTCTATATGGGTTGTGGTCGATAGGATGACCTAGTTAGCTCACTTTTTACCGGTTAAGACTACCTATAGTGCCGAGGAGTACGCCAAAGTGTATATTTGGGAGTTGGTGAGATTGCATGGTATACCGAGGTCTATTATATCATATCGTGGTACCTAATTTACATCTCATTTTTGGAAGTATTTTCAAAAGGGACTTGGCACTAAGGTCAAGTTGAGAACTGCATTTCATCCTCAAACCGATGGACAAGTTGAAAGGATAATTCAAACCTTGGAGGACATGTTAAGGGCTTGTGTGTTGGAATTCAAAAGAAATTGGGATGATCATCTACCTCTCATTGGGTTTTCCTACAACAATAGCTTCCATGCTAGTATTGTTATGGCCCCATTTGAGGCTTTATATGGTAGGAGATGTAGATCTCCAGTTGGTTGATTCGAAACAGGTGAGGCAGCCTTGTTAGGATCAGATTTGATTGTTGAGGCCATTGAGAAGGTAAAGTTGATTAGTGAGAGGTTAAAGATGACTCAAAATCGCCAAAAATCTTATTCGGACATTAGGAAGAGGGATCTTGAATTTCATGTTGGTGATTGGGTGTATGTGAAAGTGTCTTCCATGAAAGGCATCATGCATTTTGGCAAGAAGGGCAAGTTGATCCCCCGGTATGTCAGACCTTATAAGATTATGGAGAGGGTTGGTAGTGTGGCTTATAGGTTGTATTTGCCTTTGGGCATGAGCTCCATTCATCCGATGTTCCATGTATCTATGTTGAGAAAGTTGGTTGGTGACCCTAAGGCAATTACACCTTTGAAGGGTGTGACGGTTTAGGAGAACTTGACCTATGAAGAGGTACCAGTTGAAATGTTTGATAGAAAAGTGAAGCGGCTTCGCAACAAGGAGGTAGCTTCCGTCAAGGTGCTTTGGATGAACCAAGACATGGAGAGTGCGACGTGGGAAGCGGAGTTGGACATGATGGAGCAATATCCCTATCTTTTCCAGTATACTAAATCCTAAGGTACTAGGTTCTATCCCTTTTATGGTCCTAATTCTTTGTTTCTTGAGTTTCATGACATTGCATGCATACGTGAGCACGAAAATGATGTTTTGACATGAGTTTTGAATATCTTTTGAAATGATGCATGATCCATTATGATTTATGGTTGAAAATGTCTCTTGTTCGATTGGTGTCCTTAAGACGAAGTTTTAGCCCATTCGAGGATGAATGTTCCCAAAGGGGAGATTATGTAACGACCCAAAATTTTTTGAACTTTGTAATGGTTGTTCAAGGTTGGTGTTGGATTCGTCATGGTTGAATGTTGGTAGTCATGAGTTGTATTTAAGTGGCCGGATCCAAAGGAATTGTTTTAGTGAAAGGTTGTAAGGCCGTTGAGGCAGCACTAACTTTGAAAACACATATCTCTTGGTATGAGATGAACTATGTGGGTTATTATATATCAAATTAAAGCTCTTTGAGTTATATTCGCAACGCAACTGGTTTCACTCAATTTAGAGTTTGTATTTGGATGTTATGGCCTTTGCAGTGAGACTGCCCGTACTTAGAAGTATTCTGGAAAAAGGATTCGGGACGGAGTCAAGTAAGGGACCACGGACCGTTTGGTGGTTCACGGTCTGTGGTGGGTACCGTGGGTTACTTCAGTGGGTTCCTTGGGGTTGGGACCAAGCCTCCAGACCAAGTGGAACTCCACGGATCACTTCATGGTCCGTGAGGTGTCCCGTGAAGTGTTCCAGAGAGTTGACCAAGGCTCAGGGCTGGACTCCGGACCAAGTGATGCTCCACGGACCAGTACACGGTCCGTGTGCAGCTACATGGTCCATGAAGCCCCTCGTGAGATAGTCCAGAAAGTCCCCCGAGAGTTTAAGCCGAAGCCGAGACCAAGTGTGGTCTCACGGACAGGACCATTGTCCCTGAGACAATTCACGACCACTGGGTGTCTTTCGTGAGGCCCTCTCTTCTGTGATCTAGTCCATTTCATTAATGGTTAATTCATAATTTAGTTTAATCCTATGTCCCTTTTATCCTTTCTAAGGTCTTCTAACTCCCCTAAATCAAACCCTAATCCCATCTAATTCATTCTATCACTCATCAAGCATCACCTAAATTCTCTCAATCCTCTTGACCTCCATTGATGAAAGCTTGAAGAAATTTGGGGAAATTCATCCTTGTTGCAAAATCATCTAATTTCTTTGGCTAATCTCATGGTATGTGGGATTGATTCATAGATTCCCTTTCATCCATGAAGACCCAAGAACCCTCTTCTTTAAATTATGAATTTAAGCTTTCTTTAATGTTGGGTTCTTTAAATTTTGATATATTTAATTGAATTGAGTTGTGGGTTGTAGAAATTAGGTGATTTAAAGTTGATTTAAGTTGGATTTTATGAAGTTTCATTTGAATTGATGAAGGTCAAATTATGCATGTCCCTTTACTCTTGAACTATGCATGGGTAGTGTTTTGATGATGATTTAAATGTTGATTGAACTTGAATTTCTTATGGAATACTCTTGAATTGAATTTAAAGTATGAATTCTAGTACCCACACTATTATTATTATTACTCATGGAATTTGCATGCATGATCATGGATTTTCATGAAGGTTATGATGTGGGCTAAGTCCCAAATATGCTTATGACTATGATTTTGAACAAGTGTGGGTTATGACAAGAATGTGATCATATAATGTCTATGATATGGCTCTTTGAGCAAAATGGGTGTTTACACCAATATGATATGACAAGTATGGAGCTACTCTTATGCATAAAGTTTGACATGAAAGTGTATTTGGCGTTTTAGCCCGATGAAGCATGGTTATGTAATGTATTTGACTCTTATTAAGTATGCATGAGAGTAATGAAAGTGAATTTGGCTTTTAAGCCTAAGTATTCATGGTTTGATGTTCATGTGTCTACTTTCTGTTTTAAAGCATGTATATGTATATGTACATGTATTCTTGTTGGATGACGACTTAGTACCGAGAAGGATTGGAGTAGTAAGTGGGCTATCCCCAAGGGTCCCACTTCTTTCCTGAAACTATGTGCCAACGTAGGTATGCTACCAAAATGGGAGGCCCATAAGGTATGATATGATATGATATGTAAATCCTTCCGAAATGACCGAGTCGTAAGGAAGGTGGCCATCACACCGAAATGGGAGGCCCGTAAGGTGTGGTGTAAATTACCTTTGGTAAGTAATATTCTTCGATCTGATGGGAGGCCTCATTTTGCATGTTCATGTTGTAGCTCACATGAGTTTGGATGTCGGTTATGGTCACATACCCTTTATACTATAAGAATTATGGCATCTCATGCATCATGCTTATCAAGGCATATTGATATACTATTCTTCCTTATATCCTCTTTCTATGTATTTTCCCTTGTCATCTAGGTTGTCTATAGGTTCATGTGCATTTACATTTGCATGCACGCATACTTAGTGATTTATTGTGCTAACCCATACTCTTTGTCTACCTGTTCTAACCATGTATGGACCGGTCACAACCTTTATCTCCCGTTGGGCGACAAGTGACATCCTTGAGGCTATTTGCTTGTGGTGATCCCTTTTGTTCAAGTGCAATAACTACTTTCTATCTTCCTTGTATCATTTTATTTTTCCTTGCTTTATGACTTGATTGTAAGCCCGAATTACGTCGAGGCCCCGCGCTATCTTTTGTAGAGGCTATGTTGGACATGTTAGATTCTATCACGTTGTATTATGTTTTGATGAGAAGTTATGACTATTGAGATTTGGTTATGAGAATGATGCCTCGATTATGCTTGTGATTATGTTTTGGACTTGTGAATGTTTGGAATGTGCTTATGTGGAAAGTCCCCTAACCCGGTATGCCCCCATAACTTGAGTCCTACTTACCCACCCCTTATAAATACTTGTTATGTGCTATGCGATCCATGTTCATCCCATTCATGGAAATATCCCCATAACTTGAGTCCAAAGCCCCGTTCTCTCTAGAACTATGTGCTATGTGTTTACTTTTCTGCATTTTTGAACCGATGATGTGAGTGATGATGCTATGATAGCTTGATCGAGGACTTTCAGGTTCTCGTTCGCCATATCATATCTAGGCCGCACTTCTGGATCGTGACAACTTGGGTGTGCAAGGGCTAAAGGATGATGAGGAGTCTGAACCCTCCTCAGAACCAGATTTGGACCCCCTCTCGGAGGAGGTCATCTGAATGCTACTATTGGCCCGATCACCTCCCTCATCAGACTAGAGAGAACGAACCATAATAAAATGCGATATAGCAATGCCTCGAAGACGCTCGACTCTATCGTGGCTCACATCGGAGTCTGGATGGATGCAAAGCTTCTCTATAGAGCCACTAGCCTTGGGATCATGCTTCAAATCTGTGGCCTCATCTCGCAGGCGGGCCTTTATAGCTTAATCCTCTTCTTTCTTGATTTATGGGCCATGGTACTTATAAGAAACACATTCACAAAATGGATTAGTTCCATGAAATGCAATCCAAAACACAAGAAAAAATTCAAAGTTGGACTAGGGAAATTTGGGTTTACGAAACCCTCTTTACAAGTCGTAGAGTACTCTATGGCTTGTAAAGGGTTTCGCGAGACAGTGTTTAGTTACTGTTTATCCAACTGGACTTGCATCCACGAGACCCAGTCACGACTTATAGAATGCTCTATGAATCATAAATGTAGTCATGGATGTATGTCCTAGCTTAGGTTCAACACTGGGAACCTATACAAGACCTATCTACGAGTCATAGAATAGTTCACGAGTCATAGAAGGTCTCGTATGATGAAGCCTCAAGATTAATCAACATTGGAGCCTTTCACAAGGGGTAACCATTAATCCACGAGTCATAGAAGACCCTCATAGACATGGCCAGTGTTCAAAAAGCTTTTGAAATCTCATCTACGAGTTGCCCCGACCAATTTTAGCAAACAAACAACATGTATAAACAAGGGATTATGCACCTATATATAAATTTACACTAAGTTACCAACCCCAATCATGCATTACCCCATCAAAACGATTTAATATGAATTTTAAAAACTCCGAGCATTCGTCAACGTGTGTACTAACTACTTGGCCATGTGAATGCATATTTTCAGTAAACTATAATGACCGAGTAGTTGCACCATCACATAATTTAACACACCCACCCTTTTCGGCACCCAATACTACCTTAATCAAATTATCAAAAATTCATGACTAAAATTTTAATGCATAGTAGATACGTTCCCCACTCCGCTAACTCATCCCCAATCCCATTCAAACTCACTAAAACATCATAATTCGATAAGGTAAGTTTTAGAGACCGTAGACTTACCTATTTGAACTGAGATTAGAGGGAGAGTGATGGGGACACAATGGGGGTTCGAAACCCTAGGAGAGGTGGGTTCATCGGAGTTTGACAAGAAAATGATATGGGTTGAGAGATTTGGGGTCGGAGAATGAAGGGATTGTCAGACTTGGGTTTGCGATCACTAATTGTTTGCAAATAATGGGGTCAAAATAATTTTGACCCCTATTTAAACTATACCAGGTCGGGTTATAAAGTTAGGGTTTTGGCATTATGAAAGCCCAATTATGGGTCGTGAAATGTTCTATGGACTGTGAATAGGGGTTTTATGGAAGCCTAAAACCCTTTTATAACCACCTTTGGTCTACGAGTCATAATACAAGTTGTATCTTATAATACGACCCAAAAACAAGTTTCGTAAATATCACGACCTGGATAGGGGCCTAGATGTGACATGGCGAAGGAGAACTCGAAAGATCTCGATCAAGCCATCATAGCATCATCACACACATCATCGGTTCGGAAGAGCAGAAGCAAAACACATAACACATAAGCTCTAAGGGAATCGGGGCTTTGGACTCAAGCTATGGGGATGTTGCAGGGAATGGGATAAACATGGATTCACATAGCACAGAACAATTATCTCTAAGGGGACGGGTAAGTAGGACTCAAGCTATGGGGGCACACCGGGATTATGGGACTTTCCACAAAAGCACATAATCTATCACAATTCCCAACATCAAGTCATAAGCATAATTGATACAATTCCATAATCAAGGCTCATAAGCATAACATTCCATAATCATAATATTCAACAATTACAAGCCAACGTACAAGAGTT
>JBCEWC010020542.1:0-10883 GCA_038996855.1 Solanum aculeatissimum
TGACTATTTGAAGTTGACTGTCAAAATTGTCCCTCTAGGCCACTTTCTAGCCTAATTTGCATTCGGCCACTTAAACTCAACCCGTGGCTACCAAAACTCAATCATGGCTTGTAGTACATCATAGAATACCAATCATAAGTAGATTTTAAAAATATTTGGGTTGTTACAGGGCTACCATCAGTTGAAGGTGAGGGAGTGTGACATTCCCAAGATAGCTTTTTGGACTCATTACGGGCATTTCAAATTTATGGTGATGTCATTTGGTTTGACCAATGCACCGGCGGTATTTATGGATCTCATGAATCGGGTGTTTAAGCCATTCTTTGATAGCTTTGTGGTGGTCTTTATCGATGATATCTTGATTTACTCCTGGAATGAGCAAGAGCATATAGACCATTTAAGGATGGTACTTCAAACCTTAAGGGAGAAGCAGTTGTACTCCAAATTTAGCAAGTATGAGTTTATATAGGGGAAGTTGCTTTTCTTGGTCATGTGATGTCCAACGATAGTATTAAAGTTGATCCTAAGAAGACCGAAGCCGTAAAGAATTAGCCTAGACCGTTGACTCCTTCCGATATTCGAAGTTTTCTTGGGTTGGCCAGTTATTATCGGAGGTTTGTTGAGGGATTCTCTTCTATTGCATCCCCATTGACTAAGTTGACCCAAAAGAAGGTTAAGTTTGTATGGTCAAATTAGTGTGAGAAGAGCTTTTATACCTTGAAGGATTTACTTACATCGGCTCCCATTTTGACTTTGCCAAATGGACTAGATGGATTCTGGTAAGGTGATAACTTATGCATCTCGGTAATTGAAGGTTCATGAGCAGAATTATTCGACCTATAATCTTGAGTTGATGGCGGTGGTGTTTGCTTTAAAGATTTGGCGACATTACTTGTATAGAGTTCAGGTTGATATTTTCACTGATCATAAAAGTTTTCAATATGTGTTCACGCAAAGAGACCTCAACTTGAGGCAAAGGAGGTGGTTAGAATTACTCAAAGACTACGATATGAGCATTCTTTATCACCCGGGCAAGGCGAATATCGTGGTGGATGATCTTAGTAGGCTATCCATGGGGAGTGTATCGCACGTTGATGAGGAGAATAAGGAAATGGTGAGAGATGTGCACCATTTGGCTAGGTTGGGTGTTAAATTGGCTGACTCGAATGATAGTGGTATTCTTATTCAAAATGGATCTGAATCTTTCGTGATTGTTGATGTGAAAGCAAACCAGGATTTGGATCCTTCCTTGATAGAGTTGAAGAAGTTGGTTGCCGAAAAAAAATAGAGGTTTTCTCCCAAGGGGGAGATGATGTATTATGGTATCAAGATCGATTGTGTGTTGCAAATGTCAATGGCCTAAGAGAGGTCATCATGAGTGAAGCTTATAATTCCTAATAATCTATTCATCCGGGATCTACTAAGATGCATCGAGATTTGAGAGAGGTATATTGGTGGCATGGCATGAAGAAGGACATAGCCAAGTTTGTGTCGGGATGTTCAAACTGCCAACAAATGAAGGTTGAACATCAAAGGCCCGGTGGGTTAGCCCAAAACATTGAGATTCCTACTTAGAAGTGGGAGGATATGAATATGGATTTTATGGTTGGGTTGCCTTGTACTCGTAAACAGTTTGATTCTATTTGGGTTGTTGTGGATCGTATGACCAAGTTGCCTCACTTCTTACCGATCAAGGATACTTATAGTGCCGAGGATTATGCTAAACTGTATATTCATGAGTTGGTGAGATTGCATGGCGTACCAAGGTCTATCATATCGGATCATGGTACCCAATTTACTTCTCACTTTTGGATATTATTTTAAAAGGGGCTTGGCACTAGAATGAAATTGAGCACCGCATTCCATCCTCAAACTGATGGGCAAGCCGAGAGAATAATTCAAACCTTGGAGGATATGTTAAAGGCTTGTGTGTTGGAGTTCAAAGAAAATTGGGATGATCATCTACCACTCATTAAGTTTGCCTACAACAATAGTTTCCATGCTAGCATCGGTATGTCTCTGTTGAAGCTTTGTATGGAAGGAGGTGTAGGTCCTCGATGGGATGGTTTGAGTTAGGCGAGATGGCATTGTTAGGCCCGAACTTGGTTGTTGAAGCTATAGAGAAGGTGAAGTTAATTATGGAGAGGTTGAGGATGGCTCAAAGTCACCAAAAGTCTTATTCAGATGTAAGGAGGAGAGACCTCGAATTTCATGTGAGCGATTGGGTTTATGTAAAGGTATCACCTATGAAGGGCATCATACGTTTTGTAAAAAAGGGAAAATTGTGTCCCCGGTATGTCAGACCATATGAGATCATTGAACGGGTTGGCAATGTGGGCTATAGACTAGAGTTGCCTTTGGATATGAGCTTTATTCATCCGGTGTTCCATGTTTCGATGTTGAGGAAGTTGGTTGGTGACCCTAAGGCAATTGTGCCTTTGTAAGGTGTCGCAATTGAGGAAGACATGACTTACGAAAAAGTGTTGGTTGAGATCTTGGATAGACAAGTAAAGCATCTTAGCAACAAGGAGGTAGCTTCGGTTAAGGTGCTTTGGAGAAACCAACATGTGGAGAGTGATACATGGGAGGCAGAGTCGGGCATGATGAAGTGATACCCCCATATTTTCCAATCCACTCAAGCCTAAGGTACTAGGTTCTATCCTCTTCCGAATGGTTCTAATTCCTTATTTTCTTGAGTTCATGACATTAATGCATGCATGTGCATGAAATGATTTGAAAAGTATTTTGACATGGGTTTTAAATGGCTTTTTGAAATGATGAATGATGCATTATGTTTTGTGTCGGAATGATTCATATCCTTCAAGCCTTGTAGAACCCATTCAAGGTCGAATGTTTCCAAGGGGGAGATGATGTAATGACCCAAAAATTTCCAAATCTCGCATTACTGGTTGAGGGCTGAGTTGAAGTTGCCTTGGGTAGTTTGTTGGTTTCTCGAGTCTCTTATGCATGATTGTCTTGGAAGGAATCGTGTTAGTTATGTTTTGCTTGATGTCATATGGATGTGCTGACTTTAAATGGTCATATATCTTGTTACGGGATGAAATATATGGGCCACAACCTATCAAATTGAAATTCTTTGAGTTATCTTCTCAGCGCACTTGGTTTGACTCAATTCGGAGTTCGAAAATGGAAGTTACGGCCTTCATAGTGGGATTGCCTGTACAGGAAAAACATTTTGGAAAAGGAAAGGAGGATTTTGGCTAAGGCAGTGGATCATGTGAGGGTCCATGGACCGTGTAGAGATTCACAACCTTTGAGCCCAATCTATGGAGTGTTCTAGTGAGCAGCCCAGGCCATGGGCCCAGACTTTGAGCCAAGTAAGGCTCCACGGACCAGCTCACAGTCCGTGTGAAGCCTCACAGCCCGTGAGGCCTGTCCATGTGGTGGTCCAGAGATTTATCCCAGGGATTTTATTGGTTGATGGTCTAAGTGTTGCCTCACGACACGGCTCACGAATCATGAGTCACTACACAGTCCGTGTAGTGTTCCGTCGGCGACTGTGTCCAGTTTTCTTCCTCATTTTATTAATGGTTTAATTGTAATTTCAGTTAATCCTAGGGACATTTTAATTATTTTAAACCCTCCTAAAACCCCTGATTAAACCCTATTCACCCTATTCTATTCAAATGTTTCCAATCTCTTCAAATTTTCTCTCAATTTCTCTCAACCTCTATTGAAGACCAAGCTTGGAAAATAAGGGGAAACTAGATTCTTCATAAAATTCTTCTTACTCTTCTTGAATTACCAAGGTATATGGGATTGATTCATGGTTACTCTTTCAACCACGAAGACCCTAAAATCCTCTTTTCAATTTTGAAGAATTTTGACTTCCATTAAAATTGGGTCTTTTAATTTGTGAATGTTTTGCTTCAATTGAATTGTGAGTTGTATTTTTATGGTGATTTTAGGATGATTTAAATTCAATTAGCAAGTTTTGCATGGAAATTATGAAGATTTAAATGTGCATGGTCCCTTAAAGTTTGTTAGGCATGGGAAAATTGAATTGTAACTTAAATTGGAGTTCTCTCATGGATTTTTATTTGACTTTCATAATGAATTATTGAACTTAGATTGAACTTCTATTGCCCATGCATTCATCTTATCATTCATAGCATATGCATACATGTGAGCTTGACATTGATGAAATTCTTGTTAAGGGCTTGGCCGTCTTGGTATGGTTTGACTTGATGTTGGTAAGACATGGGAATTGACTAGCATGTGATCACATCTTGTCTCGTTATAGTTCTTTGAGCGTATTAGATGTTCTCACCATATTGCCTTGATTATAGTGAGCTACTCCTACACATTAAATCTTGAAATTGGTTATTGAAACTCTTGTTTGGCTTTTTAGCCCAATTGCGGAAAGACTTGACTTAAGCATTTTGCCTTTGGCCGACCTTGCATTACTCTTGAACTTGAAACATTGAAATATCTGATTTAAGAACTCGTATATGTATATGTATTCCAATGAGATGAGACTTAGCACCGAGGGAGTGGAGTCGGGGTGGACTATCTCCAAGGGTCCATACTCTTTTTCGTCAAACCATGTGCCAACATGGGATTTCTCCCTTAATGGGATGACTTGCTTTGTTACCCCTATTTATAGGGTACTTGGGATCTACCTGGCAAGTAGTCCAATTCCAAGTAGTGGCACGCTTGGTCTCTCTTGTTGTCGATTAAGGTCACATCCCCTCTATGATATGTAGGTTTGTATTCATGCATCATGGCACTTCATGGCATATTGTTATGATATTTCTCCTTTCTTATATATATTGTTTTCTATGTATACGTTCCTTGCCATCTAGTTTACTTGGTAGGTCCATACTCACCTGCATTGCATGCCCGCATACTTAGTGCATTATATGTGTTAACCCATACTCTTTGTCTACATGATCTAACCATGTAGGGGTTGGAGACGATACTCTTTCACCATTGGACGTCTAGTAGAGATCTTGGATCGATTGCTTGTGGTGAGCCCTATCCTCCAAGGGCAACACCCACCTTCTTCTAGCTTATGTTTCATTATGTTTTACCTACCTTATGACTTGAGGGTGAGCTCGGGTTATGTCGTGGCCCCCATCTTATCCTATGTAGAGGCATGCGTTGGACTTGTATCAAAGTTTATCGTACGCCGTATTATGTGCTTGTTGATACATTATGACATTCATATTTTGCCATTGTTATTCTCGTTTGATTTTGCTTACGCTTATGATATCATGATATGTCGGATGAGAATGTACTTATGTAGAAAGTCCCTATCCCGTCTCATCCCCATAGCGTGAGTCCAAAGCCCCGAAATCCCCTAGACTTACGTGTTTACTATTATGTTACGCGCTTCTGAATTGATGATGTGTGTGATGATGTTATGATGGCTTGATTGAGGACACTCGGGTTCTCCTTCACCATGTCACGCCTAGGCCCCGTCCACGGGTCGTGACAAAAACAGAACTAGAAATTGTTGTCATATTGAATTTGAATGTTATGAAACTTAAAACCAAACATAAATTGGATTAGAATGACCTTTACAAGTGATATTGGCTAACTTTCATTAACATTCCCTAATTCCAACAAAACAAAAAGCCCATTGCCTCTGAAAATGGGCAAGACATGTAAAACACATTAATCACATTTTCCATAAATACCTTTTTTCTTCTTCATTCCACTTCCCCCTTAAATTCTCAGGAATCCCAAACACAACAAAATCAAATACAAGACAAACGCCTATAAAATTCAAGAAAATGAGAGCAACTTCAAGCTCACTATAACTTGTTCGCTAAACAATTAGAAATAACCCCAAATTACAATAAAAATGCCATCTTTTTCTCCTTAACCTCAAGTTCTAGATAAAATGGAACTCAAAGGTCTAAAGAAGACAAGGGGAAGCTGCTAAAACAAGATGTCATTGTAGGAAATTAACAGATAAAAGTTGTAATACCTGAAGCAGAAGTTGGTGGAAAAAGGTGCATTTCAAGAAAGATGATGAGTTAAAGTTGCAATTAAACCATGTCCTTTTTAAGTATTTTACTTAACTCAAAAATGGACTTGTACATCAACATAGAATGACATTAAGTATGTGTGGATTGATGACTAGTTAGTTAGTCAGTTAGATAATTAGTTAATTAGTTAGTTAGCTGATGAACAAAGTTAGTTAGTTTGTTATCTCTCAATTTTAGTTTCTTTAATTTTTTGTTGCTACTGTGACTCTATAAATAGGGCACATTCACTGTATTGATAAGCAAGATAGAAAATAATAAGATGAATTGAGCTCTTTCCCTTCATCGCTTCTATAAAAATAATTGTAATACAAAATTTTTCATGGTATCAGAGAAAGGTGCATTGTAGAAGTTACTTCCATTGTTCCTTGAAGTGGCTCAATCACCATTGAAGAAGCTTGTGAAGGATTGAAGTCGTGGCTGGATCAGGAACTACACAAATTTCACAATTGGACTATACTCATCAATTATTTTTGCAACCATCAAATACACCAGGAGTTGTGCTAATAGGATTGAAGCTAACTGGACCGGAAAATTATATACTGTGGAGCAGATCGATAGAGCTGGATTGTTGGGTAAGAAATAATTAGGGTTTATTAATGGTAGTTGTTCACAAAGTTTATACAAAGGAGAATTGGTAAAACAATGGGATAGATGTAATGCGATCATACTTTCATGGATTAGTGAAGTAATGGCTCTTGAGTTGATTTCTAGCATTGTCCTTATTACATCCGCAAATCATGTGTGGGATGACTTCAAGGAGACATTTCACAAGTAAAATCTCACAAGGATCTATCAGTTTTGGAGGGAAATTGCAATACAGACTCAAGGTACATGTTCAATTACAATCTACTATTCAAAATTGAAGAATTCCTGGGATGAATTAGATTTGTTGTCACCTCAACCTCCTACATGTGAGTGTGCATAATCAATTTCATACGTCATGCATTTGAATAATCAACGATTATTATAGTTCCTTATAGGCCTAAATGAAACCTACAGTCATGTTAGAAGTGATATTCTACTAAGAACTCCAATTCTGATTGTGAATCAAACATATTTGATAGTTATGCAAGAGGAGAGTCAAAGAGGGCTAGGAGTGGTAGATCTCAATCAAGATTCCTTAAACATGCTAGCTAATAGTAATATTGGGTTTAATCCCAAGAAGCCAGTAACTACTGTAACTTTAGGAATTATTCCTAGAACAGTGTGTGATCATTGTGGGTACAGGGGACATCTGAAGAAGAATTGCTACAAGTTGGTAGGGTAACCACCTGATTATAAGAGAAAAAAACACCTTGCAACACAAGGTGGAAAAAATACTAGACAAGGAACTGGAACAGTAAGAAATTTTCCACATGCACATCATGTTGTTGTAGATCAAGGTGAAACAAGTTCAAAGTCAAAAGGTCACTATATCTCAGAAGATCAGTACAATTATTTTATGAGCCTGAAAGGCAAGGAACAAAATTTGAAACCACAGGATCATACAAGTGATTACCACTGCAATTTTACAGGTATATCATCTTTATTATCCAAAGTAGAGAAATATAATTGGATTATAGACTCGGGGGCTTCTCATCATAGAACACCACTTAGAAGAGTATGAAATGATCTTAAATCTTTTAATAAGAATCACAATGATGTTGTACAGGTGCCTACAGGAAACAATTGTAGTATAACACATACAAGGGAAGTGGTTATTTTGAAAAATCATACTCTTAAAAATGTGTTGTTTGTACCTGACTTCAAGTTTAATTTATTGTCAGTATCAAAGATAACAAAGTAACTTTGTTGTTCAGTTAATTTCTATCCAGAATTTTGTATCTTCCAGGGACTTTACAATGGCAAAGTGGTGGGGATTGGTAGAGAGTATGAGGGAGTATATTGGTTGTAATAGGATGAAACAATAAAAGCAGGTGCAATAATAAAGGACCAACTAGATCCAGTTCTATGGCATAACAAACTTGACCACCCTTCTATAGAGGTTCTTAATAAGTTTTCTAACTTGAGAGTTAAAATGGATCATAATACCCAACAACATTGCATTGTATGTCCTATGGCTAAGCAGAATAGGCTCAAATTTCCAGTAAGCAAAACCTCAATTGTTGGATATTTTCATTTGATACATGTTGATGTATGGGGACCCTTCAAAGTTCCTACCTATGATAGGAAGTCTTATTTTGTAACGATTGTAGATGATTTCAGCAGATACATTTGGATTTGCTTGATTCAATCTAAATGTGATGTAATTGTTGTGTTGAAAAATTTCTTGTTTAGAATCAAAACTCAGTTTGATGTTACTGTTAAAGCTTTGAGATCTGACAATGGAAAGGAGTTCTTCAATTCCAGTTGCTATGACTTATTTTCTTTACTAGGTATTATTCATCAAAGTAGTTGTCCTTATACTCCACAGCAGAATGGTGTTGTAGAAAGAAAGCATAGACATATTGTAGAATTGGCAAGAGTCTTAAAATTTTAAAGTGGTGTTCCAACTAGATTTTGGGGTGATTGTATAAGAACATCAGTCTATATGATTAACAAGTTTCCTTCTAGTGTGTTACAAGGGAAATCATCTTTTGAAGTTTTATATAGCAGACCTGTTGTGCTTGATCACCTCAGGGTCTTTGATTGTTTGTGTTTTGCTAGTTTTTTGCCCAAGGGAGGTAAATTTGATTCTAGAGTCAGAAAGACTGTGATGCTTGGTTATGAAGAAACACAAAAGGGATACAAGTTATTTGATTTGGAAGTTGGAACCTTACTTGTCAGTAGGGATGTTAGCTTTATAGAAATAATATTTTCCTTTAAAGGTGCTAAAGGAGACCTGGATGACATATTCTACCCTACACCCTCAGAACACATGTTGCACAACACATTGTCAACAATACTGCTATGGGTCATGATTTAATAGATATTGTTGACGCTCTTGATGTGAGTATTGAAGTTATGGAAGGTAGTGCTGAGAGTGCTCTAGAATCAACAGATGAATGTGTCATCTTTCTAGGAATAAAAGGAATAGGAGTTGAAGAAAGGGTGGAAATGATTACAGAAGAACCTAAAATGAATATACCTACAAGATCTAAACAATTAGCACCTGTAAGAGATGAAAGTGAAGTGGTAACAGTATCTATGACTAGGCAATCAGAAACAAGAAGAATAAGTAACAGAACAGTAAAACCTCCTATATGGATGGACTTTGTGACTACTAAGAAGACAGTGTGTTAGGCCTCATTATTTTCCATTTCTGATTACATGTCTTACTCCTCCTTATCAGCCAACTATCAAAATTACTTAAGTGCATTCTCAGCATATGTTGACCATAGTCTTTCAAAGAAGCATCATAGGATACTAGATGGATTGAAGCAATGGAACAGAAAATTCATGCATTGGAGGAAAATCATACATGAGACATAGTTGATCTTCCAACAGATAAACAACCAATAGGATCTAAATGGGTGTACAAAATTAAGTACAAGCCAAATGGAGAACTGGAAAGGTTTAAGGCAAGACTTGTGGCAAATCAGAAGGAAGGATTGGATTTTCAAGATACATTTAGCCTAGTCGCTAAAATGGTCTCTATAAGGACTTTCATAAGTCTGGTTGCATCTAAAGATTGGTTTATTTCATAAATGGATGTTAGTAACACCTTTTTGTAGGGAGATTTATATGAGGAAGTGTACATGAATCTGCCACAAAGTTTTTGCAAAAAAAGGGAGAAAAAAGTTTGCAAGCTGGTCAAATCCCTGTATGGATTAAAATAGGTATTAAGACTATGGAACATCAAGTTACAAATGTTTTGGTGGCTGCTGGATACTCACAAAATGCTTATGATCACTCATTATTTACAAATAAGGATGATGAAGACATATTTATCATACTTGTGTATGTAAATGATTTACTGATCACAGGTAGTGCAACTAAATTGACTAAAGAGGCAAAGGAAACTCTGCACAGACACTTCAAAGTTAAAGATTTAGGAGATCTAAAATATTTCCTTGGTATTGAAGACATGCGATCAAAGAAACGTACACTTCTCAACCAAAGAAAGTACAGTTTAGAACTAATTTTAGAGGTAGGACTCAGTGGTGCTCGACCAGTCCTTACCCCATTATAGGCTAATCATAAGCTAACTTTAATGGACTATGATACTCAGGTGAGGGATAAAAGTGATGTTGAATTAAAGGATGTAGTTTGTTATCAAAAACTAATTGAGAAACTGCTCTATCTAACCATCACTCGACCAGACATGTGTTTTGTTGTCCAGGTCCTTAGTCAATTCATGCAAAGACCAAAACAATCTCACTTAGATGTGGCTATGAGAGTGGTGAGATATCTTAAAGGTTCACCAGGTCTTGAATTGTTCTTTCCAACCAATACAACACATGAACTAAGTGTTTTCTGTGATTTTGATTGGGCAGCATGCCCAAACACCAAAACATCAGTCACTGGTAAAGGTGGTAGCGGAACCGGACTCTACCGGTTCTGGTCCGGTTCGGGCCGGTTTTCTACCGATTTCGACTCCGGTCCGGTAGAGTGCCGGTGGGGGGTCCAGGAAGGGGTACCGAGAGGGGGAACCGGGACGGGAGGGACAAGTTTTACCGATTAATACTGGTTCCGGTCTGGAATATGGCCGGTATTACCGGTTTTATTAAAAAAAAAGTTAAAAAAATTTGATTGGACCGTTGGGGTATGGGGCCCCCAACGGTCAAACCCCTTTTCCAGAAAAATAGAGCCGTTCAAACGGCTCTTTTCCCTTTTTTTATTTTTTTTAATTTATTTAAATAACCCCTACATTTTTCAACTATAAATACCCCCACCCCTTTAAATATTTTTTCATCAAAAATTCTCTCCAATTTCAATTCTCTCAAT
>JBCEWC010020544.1:0-10883 GCA_038996855.1 Solanum aculeatissimum
CTTCGTCCGAACTCCAAATGAGGTGAAACGAAGTGCGTTGGGTAGCTAACTCAAAGGGATTTCCATGGATATTTTATAGGCCACCCAAATATTTGAGTTCTAAGAGATAGGATCCTCCAAAGTAGACCATCGAAAAAGGATTCACTTGAAAATTTCGGATTTTGATACGATTGCTCTAAAATTTGGGTTAGACCCATTTTCCACTCAATTTGACCCCCTACGCAAGAATATGAAGTCGGCGTAGGAGGCGAAGTACTCCCTCACCAATATTGGTGAGTACCTCCTAGCCGGGTGTGCCAACCACTAGAGTCTGTGTCCCGCGATGGTGTCCTCCAGCCCTAGGACACTACCGAGTTCTCTAGTGATGACTCGGGACTCCTCTAGTATATAATGAGCGGGTCAGCCACACTCATTTCTCTGCATATCCTCTGTGAATATTATATGCATGCCCTTGACACATCACATGTTGTGCTCTACATCTGTGATGGGTCGGGTGCACGAGGGATGGAGGATGATAAGGAATTTGAACCCTTCTCAGAACCAGATCTGAACCCCCTCTCGGAAGAGGTAATCTAGACACTATTGTTGGCCCGACCACCTCCTTCATCATACTGGGGAGGGTGTACCATAATAGCCTGCAATGTAACTTGCCTCAACGATCCCTGAGTCTGTCTTGGCTCTACATCGGAGTCTGTTGGATGCCAAGCTCCTCTACAGACCTACTAGCCTCGGGGGCGTGCTCTGAATCCGTAGCCTCATCTCGCAGGCGGGCCTTCATAGCTCAAATCTCCTTTTTCTTTGATTTAGGGGCCATGGTGCCTGCAAGACACAAAATCATGAAATGGATTAGTTCCATGGATTACAATCCAAAACACAAGAAAATATTTAGAACTGGACTAGGGAAATTGGGTTTATGAAACCCTCTTTACGAGTCATAGAGTACTCTATGGCTCGTAAAGGGTTTTGTGAGACAGTGTTTAGTTATTGTTTAGCCAACTGGACTTGCATCCATGAGACCCAGTCACAACTCATAGAATGCTCTATGAGTCATATATGGAGTCGTGGATGTAAGTCCTAGCTTAGGTTTAATATTGGCAACCTATACGAGACCTATCTACGAGTCATGGAATAGTCCATGAGTCATAGAAAGTCTCGTATGATGAAGCCTCAAGATGAATCAACATTGGAACCTTCCACGAGGGGTAACCTCGACTCGTGGATTGATTCACAAGTTATAGAAGACCCTCATAGACATGGCCAGTGTTCAAAATCTTTTGAAACCTCATCTATGAGTTTCCCCGACCAATTTCACCAAACAAACAACATGTACACACAAGGAGTTATGCACCCACATATAAATTTACACCCAGTTACTAACCTAAATCATGCATTACCCCATCAAAATGATTTAATATGCATTTTAACTACTCCGACCATTTGTCAACGTGCGTACTAACTACTTATCCATGTGAATGCATATTTTCAATAAACAATAATGACCGAGTAGTTGCACCATCACACAATTTAACACACTCACCTTTTTCGGTACCTAATGCTACCCTAATTAATTAATCAAAAATCATGACTAAATTTAGGCATAGTGAATAAGTTCCTAACTCCGCTAACCCATGCCCAATCCCATTCAAACTCATTAAAATATCATAATTTGATACGTTAAGTTTTAGAAACCGTAGACTTACCAATTTGTAATGAGATTAGAAGGAGAGTGATGGGGACACAGTGTGGGTTCAGAACCCTAAGAGAGATGGCTTCGCTGAAGTTTGGCCAGAAAATGATGTGGGTCGATGGATTTATAGTCGGAAGTTGACGGGACGGTTGGTCTTAGGGTTTGCGATCACCGATTATATACAAATAAAGGGGTCAATTAAACCATATCAGGTCGGGTTATAATGTTAGGGTTTTGGCTTCACAAAATCCCAATTACAGGCCGGGGAATGTTCTACGGCCCATAAATTGGGGTTTCGTGGAAGCTTGAAACCCTTTTATCCCCACTTTTATTCTACGAGCATTATCTTGCAATACGACCCATAAATGAGTCTCGTAAACCACTTGACTCTTAGGAAATTTTTTCATGGACTTACTTAGGGTCCATAAACCCCATCCAGGACTTATAATTCTACATACGAATTGTGAATGTGATTCATAGACTGGAGTGCATCATACTCTTGCTCACTAGAGGACCTTACGAGAACTACGGGTTGTGAAATACATCATGACCCATAGGGCAAGTCTTAAATTCCAGTTTCTGTTCCTTTTCAACCAACAATGGCTGACTTGGTCTGGTACCTAGAAAAATACACTGTTACCCTATATATCTCCATTCCATTTTCCAAAATTTACAATATAGAAATATAGAAAGCTAGCCTAATTTAAAGTCTAGAGCTAAAAAGTAAAACTAATCTACGATTATTACAAAAGATATCTTGGGTTGTCTCGCAAGCAATGCCTGATTTAATGTCGTAGCACGATATGGGATATCTGATTACATAGACTTCATCAATATCCTAAACCTCCATCTTAAGCTCATCTGGCCTCTTAATCGATCTATCGATATTGACGGTGACTTCTTCATCATTCAATCTAAACTTAAAGAGTGTCAGATTCATGTCCACTAGGGCTTGCCCAGTTGCCAAGAAAGGCCTTCCCAAGATGATTTGGACTTCAAAGTTGACTTCACAGTCTAAGATCATGAAGTCCGTGAGGAATATGAATTTGTCAACCTTGACAAGGACATTATGCAAGATTCCCACCGACTACTATATAATTCTGTCAGCAATCAAAAGTCTCATGCTAGAAGGTGTAGGGGCTGTCATGCCAAGCTTCTTAAAAATCACAAGGAGAATTAAGTTAATGCTGGCACCAAGATCACATCATGTCCTTGTGAACTCCACATCCCATTTAGTGCAATGAATGGTAAATGCTCTAGGATTCTCTCTCTGTTGTTAGAGAAGGATTTTATTAGGCCTAGTTGATCTCCATGGGGTGTTCCAGTGCTATTTGTGAGAAAGTAATATGGGTCACTCCATCTGTGTGTTGACTACTGGTAACTTAATAAAGTTACCATCAAGAACAAGTATGTCCTTCCAATGATAGATGATTTGTTTAACCAATTGCAAAGGGCTACATACTTCTCCAAAGTTGACTTAAGATTTGGTTATCACCAATTGAGGGTCAGGGAAAGTAACATCCCTAAGATGGCCTTTCAAACTAGGTATGGTCACTTCGAGTTTATGGTAATGACATTTGGCCTCACAAATTCTTCGGCTATCTTTATAGACCTCATGAATAAGGTGTTCAATCCCTACCTCAATATGTTCATCGTGGTGTTTATTGATGACATCCTTATCTACTCTCGAGGTGAGAAAGAGAATATGTAACACTTGAGGGTTGTGTTGCAAACCCTAAAGAAGCAAAGGATTTGTGCAAAGTCCGACAAGTATGAGTTTTGGCTAGCTGAGGTTACCTTCCTTGGGCATGTGGTATCCCGTGATGGTATTAAAGTTGATCTCAAGAAGACCGAAGTAGTGAGAAATTGGCCAAGGTCATCGACTCCTATCAACATAAGGAGTTTCTAGGGCCTAACCAGTTATTATAGAAGGTTTATGAAAGATTTTTCTTCCATTTCGTTCCCACTCACTAAGTTGACCCAAAAGAAAGCTAAGTTTATGTGAGCGAACAAGTGCGAGAGGAGCTTCCAAACTTTGAAGGATCGGTTGACTTTAGATCTAATAATGACATTACCAAAAGGTAATGATGGGTTCGTCATGCACTGTGATGCATCAAGGATTGGGTTAGGATGTATGTTAATGCAGAATGGCAAGGTTATTGCTCATGCTTTGAGGCAATTGAAAGTACATGAGAAGAATTGCTCGACTCATAATCTTGAACTTGCGGAGGTAGTGTTTGACTTAAAGATTTGGCAACATTACTTGTATGGGATTCATGTGGATATTTTCCCCGACTACAAGAGTCTCCAACATGTGTTCACTCAAAGAGATCATAATCTAAGGCAAACAAGGTAGTTAGAGTTACTCAAAAACTATGACATGAGTGTAAAGTACCACCTGAAGAAAGCCAATGTGGTAGTTGATGCCCTTAGTAGAGTTTTCATGGGTAGTATGTACCATCTCGAAGATAATGGAAAAAGGGAGTTAGCCAAAGATATTCATAGGTTGGCTAGGTTGGGAGTGAAGTTGAGTGAATTTGGAAGTGATGGTGCAATATTTATTCATGGGTCCAAGTCTTCCTTGATCGATGATGTTAAGGCCAAGCAAGACCTTGATCCCGCCTTGGTAGAGTTGAAGGCCTTAGTGAGAGATGGAAAGATACAAGTTTTCTCAAAATGGGGAGATGGTGCACTTTGGTATCAAGGGAGGTTATGTATTCCCAATAATGGTGAGCTGAAGAAATTCTAAAGTAGACTTGACTAGTAAGAAATGAGCTGACTTTGTCATGCGGTCTAAGGTATTAAGAAATTCTTCCAAAAATCTCTAATTCATTAGGTTATGAATGATGGCATTACAATTTTATATTAGCATTTGCATCTCATATACATAGTACATTCCAAAATTACTAATGCATATTTTTCCTGCATAATTTAACCATGTAAGGCCAGGTTCTCCTCCACCAGGTTGTAACTAGTTTTCAAGCATTCGAGACTAGTACTTTTGTGGTGAGCCCTTAGTTTGGGTCTTACCATTTTCTATTATATCCATGTATTTTCTTTTGAGACTACATATATATTGTCCCTTTTGATATTTTTACGTTCCATGTTGTTAAATGTTAAAGTCTTTTCTATTTGATGGAGGTTGATCAGCGACCGGTTGATCCATCCATGGTTTAAATAGTTTGATGTTTGGAAAAAAAATATGTTTTCATATATATTTTTTAATGTTGCTTCATTAAAATAAGTCGCCCGTAGACCCTTCCCCATTTTATTTCCTCAATTCTTTAAGTTTTATGACTATGAATGCTTGAAATATTTAAAGATGGCTTGGATAGGGTTATTCAAGTATCTCATTCATTGTGTAACGAGTAGGCCCCTAGGTTGGGTCATTACAAACATAGTATTAGGGCATGGGGTTTTAAAATATTCCTTGTATGTCCAAATATACTACATTGAGTAGAGTATAATTCAAGGTTGTGAAGCATGCCACTATCTTGAGTGAGAGGCTATGAGATTGTCACGGCCCGAAAGTAGGGCTTAGATGTGGCATGGCGAATGAGAACCCGAGAGTCCTCAATCAAGTCATCTTAGCATCAACTTACATATCAGTGGTTAGAAAGAGCATAATTTAACATGGAACACATAATACTAAGGGATTTAGGGGCTTTGGACTCAAGCTATGGGGATGTTGTTGGGAAAGGGATTTGCATGAATCACATAGCATATAGAAATTATGTTCTAAGGGGAGGGTAAGTATGACTCAAGCTATGGGGGCAAGAAGGGACATAGGACTTTCCACATAAACACATCGTCATTAAACATATCATAATAGCATAAGCATCATCATCTCTTCCATACATAATACATAACCAAATCATCTCATGTAATCACATAGCATAATCTTACGGAAGTCTCTGTGATGTCCAACAATGCCTCTAGTCTAGAATAGGACGGGGGCCAAGACATGTCCCGGGCTCACCCTCAAAGTAAAGAAATAACAAAATACATAAAGGTATATAGAAGGTGGATGTTGTCCTTAGAACATAGGACTCACCACTAATGATATACCAAGATCCAAATCAACTGTCAAAAGGTGGATAGATGACGTCTTCGGCCCCTACATGGTTAGATCATGTACATAAAGAGTATGGGTTAACACATATAATGCACTAAGTATGCGGGCTTGCAATGCTTATGAACATTATCAACCTATAGACCAATGCTAGATGAAGAGGGCACATATATAGGGAAAGATATTATAAGAAAGGATAGTATATCAATATGCCATGAAATCCATGATGCATGAATGCTTAGTTATATAAACATAAATAGGATGGGAAATCAACCAACATAAGACCAAGTGAGCTATAACTTGGAACTTCGTCTTCCCCACAATGGATAAAGAGGTGACTTACTTGCCAAAGGTAGACCCTTTCTTAACATCATCATCATCTCATAAGAGGCATAAACATAACCTATGTTTGGCACATAGTTTGACGGAAAAGAGTATGGACCCTTGGAGATAGTCCACGCCGACATCCAATCCCTTGGTGCTAAGTAATCATCCCACAAGAATACATAGATACATACATATATATATATATACATACACACACATGCTTTTGAAAAGAGGACAAGTTACTTGACATCATAACCATGCATAATGGGGCTTAAAAGCCAAAATTACTTTCTTTACTTTCATGTATACGTGACTAAAAGTCAAAACGTTCTTCATGTCATACTTTAAGGAATAGGAATAGCTCCTTCTAACATAGGTATGAGAAAAGTGTATGGACCCTTGGAGATAGTCCACATCAACTCTAGTCTCAATTCTAAGCGCCTTTAAACATTATCATATGGTGTAAACACCCATCATTTTCTCAAAGAGCCATATCATAGACATAGTGTGATCACAACTTAGTCTTACCTATTCTTTGCTTGAAAACATAGTCATAAACATCTTTGGGACTTAGCCCACATCAAAGCTTCATAAAAACCATGTACATGAATGCAAATGTCTTTAATGATGAATGAATAACATGGGTAATAAATATCGACATTTAAATCATCATAATAAAATAGATTCATAATTAAATTATAATGAAATCAATAATTAAAATCATAATTCGTACCACCCATGCTTGAATTAAAGAATTAATGGGACTTACATAATTGAATCTTCATAATCTCAATGTAAATCATGATGATTGAACTTAAATCACTTTAAAATAATCAAATAAGTACAATCCATACTTCAATTTAATTAAATAATTTATAATTTAAAAGACGCAATTTCAAAGTAAGCAAAATTTCAAAAAATCAATTGAAGATATTCACTTGGGGCTTCATGGTTGAAAGGAGCCATGAATAAATTCTCACATACCTTGATCACCAAGAATCTTTAGGGAGAAGAGATATTGAAGAAGAAAGTTTTCCTTGAATTTCAATTTCAACCCTCAACTCACACCTTGAAGAGAGCTTGAGGGGAGAGTGTTTTAAGTTAAATCTAGTGTTTAAGAGGATTTTGAATTCGATGAAGGTGTATAGGCTAAGTTCAGGGGTTTAGGAAGTCTAAAACGTCCTTAGGAATACCTAAAACTATAATTAAACCATTAATGAAACGGTTAAGAAAACTGGAAACATCACCTTCAAAGACAACTACACGGACCGTGTACTGACTCACGGGCCATGAGCTCTACCATGAGACTCCACTTGAAATAATAAACTAGAAATAAAACGGATAGGAAAAACTAGAACGACACCCACACGGACTTTGAGGGGTCACATGGAACGTGAGCTCCTCCTGTGAAGCTACACTTTTACAAAAAATGAACCTTTAACAAAATAGATAGAAAGAATTGGGACAACACCAACACGGTCAGCTACACGGACCGTGAAGGGTCACATGGACCGTGAGCTCCTCCTGTGAAGCTACACTTTGACAAAAAATGAACCATTAACAAAATGGATAGGAAGAATTGGGATGACACCTACACGGTCAGCCACACGGACTGTGTAGGGTCGCACGGACCATGACCTCCTCCGTGAAGCCACACTTGAAGAGTAAATCATCGACGATAACTCGAGATGGTGATCCCATACTTGGCAAAAATTCTCTTCTTCAACCATGCGAGAAGTCTCACGAGTCGTGAGGCTTCACATGTACTGTGAGGTAGTCTATAGAGCCTTAGTTGGCCCAAAGCCTTGGTTGTTGGCTGGAAACATCACACGGATGGGTTCCAGCCCTTGAGACCTCACACGGCCCATGAACTCCAATATCTTATTGACGCGATTTCTTGAACCTTAACCTTATACATAGAACCAATCCTTAAGTCAAGGCCATCCTAAAACACCTTACTGTGCCTCGTGTGAGTTCACACGGGCCTCTTCATGGACCATGAAGTGGCACACGGTCTGTGAAGAACTCCCTGAGGTAGTGTCTTAACCAAAATCCAGAAATGGATCCCTGTGTAGGCAATCCCACCAAAAAGGCCATAACTTCTTCATCTGGACTCTTAATCAAGTGAAACCAAGTACGTTGGAAATATAAATCAAAGAGATTTAATTTGATAGGTCGTGAACCTCCCAGTTCCACCTGTTCTAAGAGATATGGCCATTTAAAGTCAGTACTTCCACAAGACGTCAAGAAAAACTTAACCAATGCGATTTCTTTGATTACGACCATTCAAGAGAGACTCATAAAGCTAATTAATTACCATGGTAGGCTTAAATCATACCTCAATAAAAATCATAAGGTTTAAAATAATTTTGAGTCGTTACATAATCTTTCCCTTGGGAACATTTGTCCTCGAATGGGCTAGAATAATTCTTGAAAGGCTCGACTTACACAGGAAACATTTCAACATAAAACATAATGCATCATTCATCATTTGAAAATCATGAAGTCATTTAAAACTCATGTAAAGAAACCATTCAAATCATTTTTGTGTACATGTATATGTCATGCCATGAAATTCAAGAAATAAAAAATTAGGACTATTCGAAAAGGATAGTACCTTGTACCTTAGGCTTGAGTAGATTGTAAGAGATAGGGATATCGCTTCATCATGTCTGACTCTGCTTCCCATGTATCACTCTCTACGTGTTGGTTCCTCAAAAGCACCTTAACTGAAGTCACCTCCTTGTTGTGAAGCCTATTCACTTTCTTATCCAAGATTTCTACTGATACCTCTTCATAAGTCAAGTTCTCTTTAACCGTAACAGCCTCCAAAGGTACAATCACCTTAGGGTCACCCACAAACTTCCTCAACATGGACACATAGAACACCAGATGAATATAACTCATATCCGAAGGAAACTCCAATCTATATGCCACATTGCTAACCCGCTCAACAATCTCATATGGTCCGACATACCAAGGGCACAACTTACCCTTTTTACCAAAACACATAATACCTTTCATAGGTAAGACCTTCACATAGACCCAATCACCCACATGAAATTCAAGGTCTCTCTTCCTAGTATTCGAGTAAGATTTTTGGTGACTTGGAGCCATCTTCAACCTTTCCCTAATAAATTTCACCTTTTATATAGCTTCAACCACCAAGTCCAGGCCTACCAATACCATCTCATCCTACTCAAACCATCCTACCAGGGACCTACACCTCCTACCATACAAAGCTTCAAATGGAGCCATACCAATGCTAGCATAAAAACTATTGTTGTAGGCAAATTCGATAAGGTAGATGATCATCCCAATTTCCCTTAAATTCTAACACGCATGCCCTCAACATATCCTTCAAAGTTTGAATTATTCTCTCGTCTTGCCCATCGATTAGAGGATGGAAAGTGGTGTTCAATTTAACCCCACCCCTTTTTAAAATGACCTCTAAAAGTGAGAAGAAAATTAGGTACCACGATCTGATATGATAAGCATAGGTATACCATGCAATCTCATAAATTCCCGAATATACAATTTAGCATAATCTTTGACATTATAGGTAGTCTTGACCTGTAAAAAGTAAGCCGACTTGGTCATTCGTTCAACAATAACCCACATAGAATCAAATTGTTTACAAGTACAGGGCAACCCAATTACGAAGTCCATATTCACATCTTCCCACTTCCATGTAGGAATCTTGATATCTTGAGTCAAACCACCGGGCCTTTGGTGTTCTACCTATACTTGTTGGTAATTCGGATATTCCAACACAAATTTGGCTATGTCCCTCTTCATGCCATGCCACCAATATACCTATCTCAAATCCTGATACATTTTAGCAGATCCTGGATAAATAAAATATTGGGAGTTATGGACCTCACTCACGAGAGACTCCCTAAGGCCATAGACATCCGATGCACACAATTGGTTTTGGTACCATAGCACACCATCTCCCCTTTGAGAGAAAACCTCTATTTTGTTTTGGCAACCAACTCCTTCAATTCAACCAAAGAAGGATCCAAATCTTGTTTTGCCTTGACATCAACAACCACGGAAGACTTAGACCCATTTTGAATAAGAATACCGCCATCATCGAAGTTACTCAACCTAACACCCAACCTAGCCAAATGGTGCATATCCCTTGCGAACTCCTTTTTTTCCTCATCAACATGAGACAAACTTCCCATGGACAGTCGACTAAGGGCATCTGCTACGATATTTGCTTTGCCAGGGTGATATAGGACACTCATGTCATAGTCCTTGAGTAGTTCCAACCACCTCCATTGTCTCAAGTTAAGATCTCTTTGGGTGAACACGTATTGCAAAGTCTTATGATTGCTGAAAACATCTACATAAACCCCATATAAGTAATTAGGGCTATGCAAAATTCGGGTCAAACCGTTAATCCGAACCGATTTTTCGGTTTATTGGACTATTGGATCGGGTTATTGGCTTATTGGATCGGTTAACGGTTTATTCTAAAATAATAATGGATTATCGGTTATTGATTCAGGTTTAAGAATTTTAATATCGGGGACCCGATAACCCGATAGCAAACCGATAGCTATAGTGCTAAAAAATAAAATTATAATTAATGCTCCTACTATTTCCCAAAATCTAACTTCTCATTTCCCACATTATTATTTTAATTTTAACTTATATATTTTCCAAAATCAGATTCAACTTCACCCAACTTCATTGTCGATTTGAAAAGCAAAATAACTGAAATACTGGTAACAATTAGTAGCTGAAGCTGTTGGGATTATCATTTTGCAAATGCGAGGCACGAAGATG
>JBCEWC010020545.1:0-10883 GCA_038996855.1 Solanum aculeatissimum
AATTATCTTATTGGTTTGTTATTGGGTTAGCATATTTAAAAACCGAAAACCGATAAACCGAACCGATAATATATAAACCGAACTGAACCGACCGATGCACACCCCTAAATATAGCCAACTTCATCATTGACGTGCAATCCACAATTTCTAAATATATATACACAAACGAGTGCATAGTCCTCATTAGGCAACATTTCAATAAAAGTCCCTTCGTTATGATAATTTTTAGGGTTGTCCTCTTCAGTAAAATCCCATAAATCAATATTTTTTTTGTGCCCTGATGTTACAAATCTAGTTATTTCCAACATCCAGTATCGAAATATGTGCTCGAAAGTCTAAACAAATGGCAACACCAACTTTTTGACTATTGTCTCGTAATGTGTAATCGTCTTTTTGATCTTTCATGAATTCTGCAGGTCTATGATCAGAATTGGAAAGATGTTTCGTATTTCTATTAAGCGACAAGTCACTATCCATGGGTTATTACTTTCGTTGCATGCTTCATCTTCTGCTTTGGATGGGACGAAATTGTACAAGAAGGTCTTCTTCATGGTAGAACAATTATATTAGAATAATTTCTTTGATGAATTTTTAATATTTCGAGCAAAAGTGTGCAAGTTTTTGTAGGATGTAACTATTACTTTTAGTCAATAACATTTATTACTATATAATCTATAATAAATGCTAACTACTCTAATATAATAAGTTATACACTGATATATACTATTTGATGATTGACGTGTATCGTGCACAAGAAAATCAAATTAAAATAATTGTAGGTGATTTAATTTATAATAAATGATATTCAATCGGATATAATAAATTAAATTACACTATTGATATAGTTGATGTATCTCATGCACAAGCATGACATATTAAAATGACTGCAAACAAATTTATTTGATAATCTTAATTAATGTAATATATAATTCTGAACATGTGCATTACGCGTGCATTTCATGTGAATTTCTTTAGATACGTTAGAGAACGATTTATGTTTTATAAAAATATGCATGTAATAAGTTATGAAGGTAAAATTGTGTAAGTTAAAGGCACAATATTAACATATATTATTAGAATAGAAGTTACGAAAATGAAGAAGTGTGAGTTATGAAGTTGATTTTTGAAATAAAATAATTTTTAAAAATAAAAAAAATTCAAAGTAGATTATTTTGTAGCTAAATGGAAAGAAAAATTCCCTAAAAAGAGTAGAAGAAATACTACAATTTTAGTTAATAGTATTGATTAATATATAATCAATAGTAAATGATAACCAGTCGAATATAACAAATTAAATCACACGGATAGTTTACATTATTTGATGACTAATTATTGGAGTTCGACTATTCCAAATTCATACCGCATAGGACCCCATTTGAGAGGAAGCAATTTCTACCAAAAAAAATTTCATATATACTCAGGGCTTGAACTCGAGACCTCTAACCAAGGGAGGAGCAATTTCATTCACTATATGACATCCTTCGATGGTGCATGTGAGTTATGGAGATGAGAATGTGTGTGTTAAAGACACAAAATTAATGTATATTACTAGAACGGAAGTTATGCAAAATAAAGAAGTGTGAGTTATGGAGTTAATTTTTTAAATAAAATAATTTTAAAAAATACTTTAAAGTAGATTATTATCTAGTGAAATTGAAAAAAAAAATGCCCAAAAAAGAGAAAAAAGAAAAATTGGTGGCCATATAGTTTTGGAGAAAAATACACTTAAAACTAATTGCAACTTAAAAGTGATTTTTAAATTTATAGGTCAAACAAATACTGTTTCTCACTAAAAGTACTTCGCAATACTTAAAAAAAATAAAATAAAATAATCTCAAGCAATAACTCTAATTATTTGTTTGATAAGTCTTATTCTTATTTAAAAATTAAATTCTTCACCTTATGCTATACTATTTTTTAGTGAAAAGACCCTTAATATTCTCAAATCCTAGAATTGGTCATTCATAATAATTAATATTAATTTTATCCTAGTCTTATACTACAAACTAGGAGTACAAAATCCTAATTTCTTTATAAATATTTATTGTGACATTTAAGTTTCTAATTGATATTCATTATATTCTTTTAAGTGATTTTTTTTTACAACAAAAAATTCCCAAATTAAATTTGTTGTTGATGGAATATGATAGAATAACAAGAAGTTGTTTTTAAAGTATATTATTTCTCCCTTTTATTAAAACTTGAACAATTTTTCATCCCATTTGCATATATAATCAATTAAATTAAATAGCAAATAAATTAATACTCAATTAAATTTACAATAGTTATGGTTTCCATTTTTTCTCAAATTCTTTCTATTTTTATTTTCTTGGACTTGGTTAATTTTTGTTCTTGTCAATCATTTATTAATGGTAATTTAGATAATACTGGATTTTCATCAGCAGTGGCAACTTGGTATGGAGATCCCACAGGAGCTGGCAGTGGTAAATTTCTCAAAAATTGATTTTTTTTTCTTTTTTTCGATTTTAATTTATATAAAGCGTAAATAGTTTTTTACACGATCAATATAATTTAACATATTGTTACTTTTATTGCATTTATATATTATCTTTTGTTTTCCACTTTATATCTAGTATCTTCTACTTTTGGGGTCTGATATTTTTGAGACGAGGGTCTTCCGGAAATAGTATCTTTATTTTTATGATGTAGTGATAAGGTCTGCGTATATTTTACTCTCCTCAGACCCCACTTGTGGAATTCCACTGGATATGTTATTGTTGTAGTAATTAATATCATTTTGTTTAGAAATAGTTATCGATAATTTTCGTTTTTAGGGGGAGCTTGTGGACTAGAAGACGATGTTGCAAAATCTCCTTACAACGCGATGATAACCGCGGGAAATCAAGTTTTGTTCCAAGATGGTTTAGGATGTGGTGCATGCTATCAGGTACCTTAACAACGTACATTTCAGAACTCACTCTCTTGAGTATGAATAACGTCTAAATCCTGAATCCGTTACGTTTTAGGTTTTATGCAATGAAAATCAAGAATGTTCAGGAAATCCAATAATAGTTACTCTTACAGATGAGTGTCCAGGAACATGTAATGATGATCCAATTCATTTTGATTTAAGTGGAATTGCCTTTGGAGGTATGGCAAATTATGGCCAAGCTGATCAACTACGTAAACTTGGAAGAATTGATATTTTTTATAAAAGGTGAGTGAGGCTCTTCATAACAAAATTAAAAAAATTAAAAAATTGTACATTATTTTATGAATTCAACTTATAAATATGCAAATAATATAAAAGAATTTGCATTATTTATATAATTTAACATGTTATAATAAGTTATACGCTTATTATTAATCAAACCTGAAAGACACATCTTTTTCCTTGGGGGGAGAGGGAATTCGATTCATTTTAGTTAAGTTGACCAAAGATTTGACCTAAAAAATTGATTGACATGACCGGTCTATACAAAATTATTTCAAATAATAAATCGATCGAATTGGTCAATTTTTCTTTTATCGATTTTCGCGCAAAAAAAACGACTTCTTAAAAAAAAGAGAAATGCAAAAAATCTTGGTTTTGGGTATATTTTAGTAGTGTTACTTGTTTTCTTTTTTGAGGTAGCGACCAGAAATAGCTATGAACTTCTCTACTAATTTATCTGTACCTAACAGAATTTCATCCCTAATTCATCACTAAATAAGATTAGCAATGAATTTTGTTGTTTAACTACAAAATTTATCTAGTTTTTTTTTATTAATTAATTAATTCCTCATGGGATTTTTTTCAGGTTGGCATGTGACTACAAGCAAAATATTATGTTTAAGGTTGACAAAGGATCCAACCCTAATTTCTTAGCAATTACAATTGAAGCTGAAAATGGATATGGTGATCTTTCTTTGGTTGAATTAAAATCAACAAATTCAAATAATTGGCTTCAAATGCAACAAATGTTTGGTGCAACATGGTCTATAAATATTTATCCAAATACACAAAAATCTCCATTTTCTATTAGGTTAACTTCACAAAATAAATATCAAGCCCAAGCTGATAATGTTATTCCTGAAAATTGGAAAGCAAGGGAAATTTACAAATCAAATGTTAATTTCTCTCCAAAATTGTAAAGTTTTTTAGTTTTATTTTTGGTGGATTTGAGATATTACAAAGTGAAATGTTGGACTCCTTTTGTATTGCAAAAATATGATTTATAACTAGGTAAACATATGATATGTATTTATATTGTACTACTATAGTTTGAAATATTACAATTTATTGTTATTGTTAGGGTTTTGTTGTTATTTTATCTTTTCTTGCTTCCTCTCGATCGCCTCTTTTCTCTCTCTCTGCAATCTCTTGTCAGATATACAAATACATAAGTATAGTAGTTGCATATATACAATTATTTGACAGATATACATATTTGATTCAACTGATATACATATACAATTCATCTCTTTTCACTCTGTGTCCTCTCTCGCTCGTCTCTCTCCTCCCTCTATCTATATCTCTCACCTCTTTCTTCCATTTTTGCTTGCTAGATATACAAATGCATATGTATATAAATTACACATATACAATTAATTGACAAATATACATATAAACTAAATCAATAGTTCCCTGAGCTGGTTGTGAAAGACAAGTTGGTATAGCAAGAACTGAGGTACCTGAAAGATCACTAGTGGCAGGGGTACCCTCCAACCTTGCCAATAACTGAATCAATAGCTCATGTAATACTGTTGCACTCTTTGAGGCTGCAGGAGGCTGAACTGAGTCATCAACCTACTCTTCATGCTCGTAGAATGGGTCAACAATAGGCTCAGGTGTAGCTCCTCTGGTCTGACCTCGAGTTGGTGTTGCTCCTCTAGCCCGGCCTCAACCTCTAGCTCTGCCAAGATCTCTGCCTCGCCTTCTAGTTGGGGCTTGGATAGCAGGTATTGGCTCATCCTCGATATCTCTAACTCTAGTTATCGGCATCTGCGCAGAAAGAATATATTAGAGGCATACAAAACTTGAATATGAACGAATCGCACGAAAAGAATCAATGAAAAGAGGATTTCTCCTAACAAACATCTTATAGTCTCTCGAAGATAGATAGGGACGTCTATGTATCGATCCGTGAGCCTCTACTAAAACACCCTGCTCTTTAACTCATGAGACCGATAAACCTAAAGCTCTGATACCAAAACTTGTCATGACCCAAAATGGGATCATGACTCAAAGGTCACTTAATTCCAAACACAAGAATAAAGTACACTAAAATGAGACAACCTAATAGATAAATAGTCACCACATAAAACCATATTCCAGAACTTGGTGTCACGAGTGTAAAGAACATCTAATATAAAAACTAATTAAATAAGTATATCTCGATCTTTGAACAAAAATAGAGACTACAAAACTAAAATAGAGTCTAATGGCAACTCGAAGCCCTGAATCTCACCACTAGATCTGGGTAATCAACTGCTTGAATGAACCAACCACCACGTGGAAGTCCCTGGCTGGAATCTGTAAGGGGAGAAAGAAGTAGGGGTGAGTACACATAATATGTACCCAGTAGGTTTAACTGACTGTGAATAAGAAATTGAATAAACTATGAAATAATCTAGGAACGCTTCCACCGAAAACCAGTCCGGTATCGGTGCCGCAAATTTATATATAACAGCGCGAATAAGGTAATCACAAAATCTCAGATAACCTAATCCAAAACAACCACAAATAATACAATGGTATGGTATGGTATGCAATGCAATGCAAGGTGAAAATAAAATTATCGCATAGCCTGTCGTATACACCCCCGTCGAGCTAAGGCTCCATAGACTAAGGGGACCCATGGGACCTCGCAGGCCATATACGTTAATCACAATATATCAACTACATTGCTATATAACCCATGGATGTCTCTTTTCTGGTAACCGGCATATATATATTTGTGTGATCATAGAGCGACTCAAAACAAAAATGTGAGACTGCAACTATGAGAAATATAGATGCAGTTAGCACGGGCTGCACCTGGTGACAACATCTGGTGAGTTCTCCTGATCCTGGTGACCGGCCATAGCATATAAGGCCCAATCTTCTTCAGCAGCACCACCAGCATCTTACCACACTTGTAGTATCTGTTAGTTCAATAGCCCTTAATTTGTTCAATTTTTTCAAAGATTTAGGGTGACATGTTGTATTTTATCTGGTCTAATCAATGAAGGGACACCCCCTTGGGTTGTTCTTTCATTTGGTGTTGTCCTTTAACTTTTGTGGGTACTTCATGATTTGGCTAACAGTGATTAAAAAAATCCGAAAACCAAAAGTTTGGCACATGTGTCTGTACATTTGTGTTGGTTCAAATTCTCAGTCTTTTGCTAATACTGGTGCACTAGTCACTTGTGTCAAGAACTTCCCAGAGAGTCGTGGCATGGTTCTTGGACTACTTAAGGGGTATGTTGGGCTAAGTGGTGCAATGTTGACACAAATTTACCATACCATAAATGGTCATGACTGTAAGTCTCTTATTCTACTTATCGGTTGGCTTCCTTTTGTTGTTTCGTTGGTTTTCTTCCGTATAATTCGCGTTATGAGCATAGTTAGGATTGAACATGAGGTGAAAGTGTTTTATAAGTTTCTGTATATATCACTTGGCCTAGCTGGATTTCTCATGTTGGTGATTATACTTCAAAAAAGACTTGATTTTAAGCAAAGTGAGTATGGTTTGAGTTGTGCAATTGTTCTATTTTGAAAGGGCTATTGCTTTAATGTTGTTGTTGTATCACGATTGTGTTGTTGTAAATTGTGCATTGCATTGAAGATGGTCATCTCCTCATTATTTGTGCAAACATGCATATTTGCATTAGTTTTGAGATAAGGTTGTAATAAGTGTTGCGTGAATTGAGAAAGAATAAGAATTGAAGAGGATGCACCATTTCGAGGGGCGTGTCGCGCGCTGCGACGAATACTGTAATTCGAGGGTGGTGTCATACGCTGCGACATATACTATGATTCGAGGGTCGTCCTCGTATTTGGTATTACTTCATGACTTTGTGTTTAGTAATTCACTTGTTGGGCACCGCGTGTTTGGTACTCACCCCTTACTACTATATTTGTACGTGTAGGTTACGAGCCCAGATGTTTGTGATACCTCTATCCTTTCTTTTCCTAGGATTCCTTTGGAGATTGCGTGAGGTAGATGTTTGTCATTCTAGCGGACTTCTCATTCTTATTTATGATTTTGTTCCACTTTAGAGACAATATCATTTGAGACTTGTATTTTCTTTTAAATTTATTGTAATACATTAAGAGGTTTGTGCACGTGACACATTTCTTTCATTAAGGGTTTTTTAGCATAAAAATATGAAACTTAGACCTAATTTAACCCCAAAAGTTAGATCATGGTGAGTAGAAGATTGTTTGAGTCCATATAAGTAAACCACCTATCCATTTTCAATCATTGTGTGACTCTAACCCACTTTATCTCCTTCATGCCCAGGCTCAACTAGAGTGTGGACTGAGATTCCAAACAGACATGGACCAGACTTTGATCTTTCATATAAAGATATGACACTTGGGTCTAACTTAACCTCAAAAACTAGCTCATGAGGAAAGTATTGCCCAAAGTCTCTGTATGCAAAACACTCATCCATTCTCCGATCAATATGGGACTCTAACTCACTTTAACATTTACAAAGGGATTAGGGTCAATGATAGGGAAATTAAAACTTGACTCTACTACATCATATTAACTAAGAAATAAGTAATATAAGCAACAATTGAATTATTAAAGTTGATCAAATAAAAGAAGAATACAACAACAGTAATAACATATCAAGTGTAATTCTACCAATAGAGCGTAAGGAAGGTACAGTGCATACGCATACCTTACCCCTATTCGCGAAAGACTCTCAACTTCAAATAAGAACATGAATTAATAGTTGGGTTGTTTATAGCAATGAATGAACATGAATGTCAATAATCAATAATTATCAAAGAGGGTGTCTTCTTCACATTTCAGGCTATATTCAGAGCTTTGTTGAACAGTATAAAGATCATTGTGCTCACTGATCATTTCTGCCATTTGTAGTTGGTCATGATGAGCCCAAGAACGGATATTATATTTAGTGAATCCTTCCAATTCATTCGCGATTTCTCTCATGGTAGGTCTTTCTTCTCCTTTTGTATTAAGGCATCTAACGACAAGCTCACCGATGGCATTAAGCTGATCCAAAGAGCCTTCTTTTAACACCCTATGATGGAGAATTTGAAACAAGTGATTCTCCTTCATAGAAGCTTTGAAATATGCAGCTAAGCTCTTCTCTTTGTTGGGAAGGGTGAGATCGATAGCTTCTCTTCCCGTTAACAACTCTGCAAGTACAACACCAAAACTATAAACATCACTCTTGTCTGTCAATCCCATTTGTATGCCTTCAGGGTCTAGATAACCCAATGTTCCTGGTATAAGTGAACTCATATCAGCCTGATCGAAAGGTCTTAACCTTGAAGCCCCAAAATCAGCTATCTTTGTTGTGTAATAGTCATCTAGTAGTATATTAGCTGACTTGATGTCTCTATGTAGGATAGGTATAGAAGCTGCAGAGTGGAGATAGCTAAATGCATCAGCAGATTCAACAGCAATTCTTAACCGATTCTGGAAAGAAAGCCAAGGCGTTTCTCCGTTTTCTGTATGTATATGGTGGTGAAGTGTACCGTGAGATATGTATTCGTACACCAATAATGGAACTTCAGTCTCTAGGCAACATCCCAATAATTTCACCACATTCTTGTGGTTTATTTGAGTCAGTATTACAACCTCATTTATAAACTCTTCTATCTGGTTTTGCTCAAGCTGTTTTGACTTCTTGATTGCAACTACGCGTTGATCTGGTAGAACACCTTTGTAAACTACACCATTTCCGCCAACTCCAAGAATACGATCCTTTGCATAATTGTTGGTGGCTCTTTTAAGCTCTTCACTACTAAACACTTTAGTTAAATTGGATGACATTTGTTGTTTTAACAACATACCACCATTTTGCTCGAAGAATTTCTCTCGTAATTTTAGAATTCTTCTCCTTTTTAAACCGAAATATATCCAAGTGACACTAACTAGTAGTGACAACAATCCAAGACCTAAACCTGCAATTGATCAATATAGCAGAATATCAAGAAAATTAAAGAAAAAAATTGACTCTGTTGTCTAAGGTTTGATAAATCGAAACTTCATCTATTGATATTGTGTTTACATACCAAGGGACAACTTTAATATGGGGAAATCATGCTCCTTCTGGCAACCGCGTCCTTTCTGGCCATCGCCAAAATATCCCTTCGGACATGAACACTCAAACCCGCCTGGAGTGTTTTTGCAAATTCCATCACAAGGATTCTCTACACACTCATCGATATCTGTCATAAGAATGCTCAAATTAGTTCATCAAAAAAATTGACATCACACACTTCAACATAGTATCAGAGCAGACAGAGGACACAAACCTTGACAACCTGGACTCAGATAAGGATTTCCTGCATATCCTTCCTCACAAATGCAACGATAACCTCCACGCCCACTTTCAGAATCAACACATAGACTATGTTCCATGCATGAATAGGCTGTTGAGTTTCTAACCTCACTGCAATTTTCAGTCCCGATCGCCCAGTCAATCACAATAGGAACATCATTCACTATTCTGCTCATGAAGTTGGGGTCTGTGAAGTCTGATGTACCCCGAAATGTGAACTCTTTTGGTTCGCCAAGGAAGCCGTAGCTACAAGGATTAAATGACCAGACATTAGTGTGGTTAGCCGGGCTAGTCAGAAAACCCAAATAGGTGGTCAATCCCTTAGGGATGGCTGCTTGACAACAACCAATCCCAGAACAACTCCCACTATTGCTCACGTCGTTCCCTCTTGAACAGGCTGTCATACAACCAGTGCTGAAATTACGATTTTCTTGTAATGAAAAGCCGAAACCCATAGCTAAGTCATCACAACCTATGAGAGTCCACTTGTTATCTTTCTCAGATAGCGTGAAGAACGACACTCCTGTATTGATAAACACGAGTTCTTGGCTAGCTACTTCCCCATTTTGTTCATAACATCTGCTTGCCAACATGTTTCTAATCCGTATTTGACTAGCTGATATGTCGATCACCTCCATGGGTCTAGCTGTTATGTTGAGCACATTCGTGGCTCCCGTGTTGAGATAGGCAATAGGAGGGTCCGCGGAAGTGTTGCACTTGATGTCGAATATAGGGTGCATAGAGCAACCAGCATCTATACCAATCCCAAATGGATAAGGAACAGTCAAGTTCCCGCATTTCGTTTGGCAACCAGGCTTGGCCATATTAATGTTACTCATGTTCATGCTCCCTATGGACATGGCTAAAGTAGGTAGAACAAGAAGCACAAAAGCAAGAAAAGTCATCTTGCTAGGCTTTATTTGAAAGTGATATAGCTACACACATGTATATATTAGCTTGTTATATTAGGTATCAAATTGCATTGTTAGACAGTTCTTTCGAATTCCTAAGCTTTTTAATACTCACCGTCCAATTTTATGTGGTACTTTTTGACTTCACACGGTGTTTAAGAAAAAAAGGAAGACTTTTAAAACTTGTGATCTAAAATCATTCTTAGATATTTGTATAACTGAGAAAAGGTAAAAGGGAAATTTTAAAAGTTAAATTGTTTCCGATTAAAGTAAAGTGACATTCTTTTTGGGACAGACCGAAAAAGAAAGATTGTCACATAAAATGAAACAAAGGGAGTAGTATTAAAGGTGTTGAAGATATCCCTTGCACCCTCCCACGATTGCGATGGTGTTTGGGCAATCACGTAGTTTAAGAAAGAAAGTTAGGCTTTTGAAACCTATAACTTGACTACATTCATAAACATTTCTATATGGCTATAAGATCATGTTATTACGTGTAAA
>JBCEWC010020546.1:0-10882 GCA_038996855.1 Solanum aculeatissimum
TAACTTGGTCCTTTTTCATGCCTTTTGGACAATCCGAGATCTTGTGGTCCACACCACCACACCTATAGCAAGCACCCGAGAATCTCCTACAATCCCCCACATGGTATTTTCCACAATGGCCACAAAGAGAAAACCAAGAAGCAACTACAACTGGTTCCCTAGGAGGAGGCACTCTACCAAATCTCATATTAGACCCTTGGACTTGATGGAATCGGCCAAATCCACTTACCTTAGCATTCGGAAATCCAACTTCAATACAGGCCCTCTTTGCCTTATGCACCCTTTTGTCCTTCATATTCTCACCCTCAATTTGTTCGACATATGTCATGATCCTTGAGATATCCATCTCTTTTATAAGCATAGCCGTACGACATTCCTTCACAATCAAATCTGATAAACCCGATATGAACTTGTGGATCCTTGCACGGGAATTCAAAACAAAAGTAGGAGCATACTTAGAGAGTTTGGTGAACCTGAGGGCATAGTCCCTCACGGTCATGTTGCCTTGGTGGAGATTCATAAACTCGGTCATCTTCGCTCCCCTATGCTCAAGTGGGAAGAATCTATCAAGAAAAGTCATCTTAAAATCCTCCCAATCAACCTTCACATCTGCCACCCTTTCCATGAGCCTATGCCCATACCAAACTTGAGCAACATCTTTGAGTTGGTAGGCTGCCAAATCCGACTTTTCCTTCGAGCTAACACCCATAATAGACAAAACTTTGGTGAGCTCATCCATAAATTCTTGGGCATCCTCATCGGCCTTAGAACCATAGAATTCCGGGGGATTCATATGAGTGAATTCCCTCACTCTTAATGCCGGAGTAACGATAGGGGTCGAGTCGACGAGCCTAGCTTGGTTGGCCACAACTTGTGCCAACATAGAGACGACATTGTGAAATTCAGCATGGGTCACCTGTTCCTTAAACGGCGCCCTAGGAGCCATGTCCTCAACTTCCGAAGCCGGACGTGGAAAGGGATCTCTTCTTGGAGGCATTTTCTGAAAGAACGACATTACCAAGTTTAGAGGCATTATCAAGATCTCATGGCACAACATAAGGAAGAAATGAAGTGAAACAATTTCCTAGAACGTCATCATAGTCTCTTGTTCATAGGTATGGCGCGCATCACACCCATGACCAAGACTCTAATAGACGCGGCATGTTCGACTCCAAGGATCATTACAAACCTAGGGCTCTGATACCATGTTTGTCACGACCCGGATAGGGGGCCTAGATGTAATATGGCGAAAGATGACCCGAAGACCCTCGATCAAGCCATCATAGCATCATGAGACTCATCATCGGTTCGAAAATACGGAAGCTTAACACATAGAACATAAGCTCTTGGGATTTGGGGACTTGGGACTCAAGCTATGGGGACAATACGGGAAAGGGATAAGCATGCTTGCACATAGCACATAGTCATTCACAATAACCAATCATACAAGCCATATCATGAAAAAGGAGACATTATCATAAATCAAGTGAAATAACATCATATTACATAGCCAAATATCCAACATACGAGTCAAACGTACAAGAGTATAGATTTGTCCAACAATGCCTCTACATAGATGAGCGGGGCCTCGACAAGTTTGAGGCTCACCCTCAAGACATGAAAAGTAAATACATAAACTAAGTGGTAGATAGGCGGTAGCTATTGCCCTTTAACAAGAGGGCTCACCACTAGCAAGTCTTCAACAAGATATGAAACGTCGTCCAGAAGAATATAATAATCACCCTCGGTCCCTACATGGTTAGAGCATGTATAAACGCATATGGGTTGGCACAATTAAGCACTAAGTATGCGGGCATGCAATGCATATGACAAGTATAGTATGATCAAGCAACATGACAAGGGGACAAGTAATACGAAAGGATTGCACGTAGCCAAGGAGTAATATAACAATATGTCATGCAATGATGCATGAAATGCAATTCTATGTTCATATATAGCGGGGATATAACCTCAACCAACAAAGACAAAACGATCCGGGAAAGCCACTACCTTAACCCGATATTATTTGCCAAGTAGTACCCTAACACCCTTAAACAAGGGGAAACATAACAGAGTTCCCTAGATAGGGAATTAACCCATGGTGGCACATGGTTTGACGGATAGGAGTATGGACCCTGTGGTGATAGTCCACCCTGACTCCAATCGCTTGGTGCTAAGTCTCATCCCACGAGAATACCTATAGGTACATGCAACATTTAATTCTGGAGACTTACACTTACTTTCAAAACATGCATAATTAGTCAAAACAAAACCATGGTTCAAATCTTGTTCATGCTTGAGTCAAAACTTATCAAATCATTACAACATAATTCATGATCTTATCTTCTCAATGCAATAAGAGTAAATCATCTACATAGATTATCATATCAAGCCTTGTAACTTATCATAACAGAGTGGTGCAAGCACCCAGAGTTCTTATTGAGCATTAACAGAGAGACTATGTGATCACAAGCATTTACTTAACATATCATAATCATACAAAACATGAGTTCATGAAGAGTTTCAACATAACCATAACTATGCATATGCCATGAATGATGTTCAAGATCATGGGTAATAGAATTCAAACTTAGTTTCACAATTTGAAACATAATTCATCTTAAAACATATAGAAATCCATGAATAAGCCATAATGCAAGTTACCCATGCTTAATTAAATCATTAAAAGGGGACATGCATGTTGACCAATAGGGTTTCCATAATCATCCATGAATTCAAGTGAAATATCAAGTTTAAATCACCTAATAACTATAGCACTAAAGTCCCAAAACTAATCTACAACAATATTGGAAGAACCCATAACTAATTGAAAGCCTAAAATCAAATTTAAAGGGTTAGGGTTCTTAGGATCATCAAGGATGAAAGAGGATCCTTGAATCAAGTCCCACATAACTCCACCAACAATTAACAAGGTCAAACTTCGTCAAGGTGTTCTTCCCCAGATTTCCCAAGCATTTTTTAATGGAGGCCAAGAGAGTCTTAGGATTTCACAAGAGAGTGTAGGAGAGTTTGAATGGATGAATAAGGGTTTGGGGAATGTTTTAGGGGTTTAGTAGACCTTAGGGTACCAAAACTGGGTTTAAGGAAATGTTAAATCATGAAAATACCATTAATAAAATGTAACTTTCCAAGACTAAGCAGAGTGATATGGCTGCTACAGTGTATGTCACACTGTGCACGAGCCGTTCAATCCTCCATCAGACAACACTTCGCCAAGTTTTCAGCGTAAACTCTCGGAGGACTTTCTGGAACACTTGACGAGAATTTTGACGGACCGTTTGGAGGTTGACTGACCGTGTAAGGATCCCGTGTGCCCAAACTTAGACCCTAGACTTAGCCATGGCTTGTCCTAGCTACTGTCCCACTTGACGGGACAGTACACGAACCATCTATGCTCAAACGAGCCGTTAAAGGTCCCGTGGTTCCACACTTGTCTTAGGGGTGGTTCCTAGCCACCCCTGGCTCACTGGAGTATCCCACGACACCTCACACGGACCATGAAATGTTTCATGGTCCGTGGCCCTGCCCTTAGCCACTTTTCTGAGCCTATCTCTAATGTTTTCCAAATTTCAGATAGTCTCACTGTTTGGGCCATATCTCCCTCATCCAAACTCCGAATCTAGTGAAACCAGTTGCGTTGCGAAGTTAACTCAAATATATTTAATTGTATATGTAGTATCGCATATGGTTCAACCCATATCAAAGGTTGTGTTCGTTTAAAATACACTGCCAAAACTGTCCCTCTAGGCCACCAACTAGCCCATTTTGCGTTCGGCCACTTAAACTCAACCTGTGGCTACCAAAACTCAACCATAACCAGTAGTACATAATATAAGGCCAATAATAAGGAGATTTCGAAAATGTTTGAGTTGTTACAATTTCATGGGTCATGTTGTATGCTCGTGGATTAGAAGCTATAAATACAGTAAATCAAATTTTGTGGCACATGTTTCTATGAGCCAAGTCATGGGTAATATGTTGATCCACCTATAGGAAAGGTCTAGTGGATGGTTCTGACAGTTTTTAATGAATGGGGTTTTTGAAATAACCAATCTTTCTAAGCCCTAAAATATGTCATTTTGGTTACCCTAACTAACTTAACCGACCTAACCCTTATAATTATTATTCCTAACTCATACAAAGCCTTTAATTCCTTAATTTCTCTTAAGGGGTCTCAATATTTCTCTCTCTAAGTGAAGGGTTCCACTAAAGTTAAAGCTTGAAGATTTGATTAAAGATTTCAACATATATTCAATTCTCAGGATTATACTTGAGGTATGTAGGGATTTATTCATGTGTTAGTTTCATCCGTAAAGCCCAAACTAAAACCCTTTTTTTAAATCAAAGTTTCATGATGATTTCTTATAGGCATTTAAGCCATGATTCCTAATGCATGGATTATGATTCCTATATGATAATTATGACTAGGTATGCATAAATTTTGATGAGTTGCATGATGTGTATGATTTTCAAGCCAAAACATATAATTTTAAGTATTCATGAATAGGGCTTAATGACTTGATGTGGGTTCTTTTACTAATAATTCAAATTAATTTTAAATTGCATGTTTTCTCTATGAATCTTATTCAAATGCATAATTTTCACTCAAGTGTCCATGGACCCACACTTAGCCCTATTCACCTATGATGAAGTTATGAGATTTCATGATTTTGACCCTAAGTATGTAAAAGCATGTTTTATGAAAATGATGATGATATGAAAGCTATGATGATGCTATGATAAAGAGGGTGATGAAAATCCAAATGTTTATGATGATGTTAAAGTGGAAATGTCAACCCATATTATGTTGAGAAGCAAAGTAGATGGAATATTCTTAAGACATGATGTTTCATGAAGGATTATGGTGACTATTTGTAAGCTATAAAAGTTTTATTTTAATAAAGTATGAACTATATTGAAAGCTATGTATATGCATGATATATGTATTCCGTGGGATATGCTTAGCAACAAATGAGATTTAGGGAGGGGGGCACTCGACCTAAGGGGTCCTTAATATAAGGCCTACCTCTCTCATAACTACGTGTAACCGTAGGGATGAAGATTATGTGCCTACATGGTATTATGTTAGTGGATCCACGCAATGTAAAACATATGCCGAAATGGGAAGGTTCTCGTAAAGTTCATGTTAAATCATTTTTCTAAATGGGAAGGGTCTTGTAAGGTAAGGTATAGCCTACCCTGGCAAAGTAGGCTGCTCTTTCACTTAGTGTAGAGGCAATATTAGGATTCTATGTAATAGTCTGCATAGTCTAAAGTTGCCAATGATGAATTTAAAGCTGCCAACACTATGTTTTCTCATGTTGTTGCTTCCCCAAAGACTCTTACTCCAGCATCAAGCATACGAGATTTTTCTAGGATGAATCCCCAGAGTTTCATGGTTCTAATGTAGATGAGGATCCACAAGAGCTTATTGATAAGATCTACAAGATATTGGAGATTAGTGATGTCTTCTGAGGAGATGGCCAGATTGGTGCATACAAACTTAAAGGTTTTCCCCATGTATGGTTCACTCAATGGAAGTCTAAAAGGGTTGATGAAGGAGTCACTGATTGGAAGATATTCAAAGCCATTTTCTTAGATTGTTTCTTTCCAATTAAACTTTGGGAATCTAAGGTGATGGAGTTCATGATTTGAAATAAGGGGGTATGAGTGTGATTATGCCCTCAAGCTCACAAAATTATCCAAGTTTTCTCTTTCCTTTGTAGCCGATTCAAGGGCTCGTACGAACAAATATATTTTAGGTATGTCAGACTTGGTGAAAATGTAATGTAAGGCTACCCTGCTTTTTAGGGAAATGGATATCTCTAGGCTTATGACATATTCCAAACAAGTGGAGAGTGAGAAATTGTAAAAGATGAGGTCAAGGGAGTCCAAGAGGGTTTGCCATGATAGAGGGTTCTCATATGGTAAATCTGGTGGTGGTTGATTCCAACAAGGACAAGGGTCTTCAAAGGGTGATGGTCAAAACTTTGACAAAGAGAAAAGGGCCAATTTTAAGGCTCTAGGAGATGTTGTGAGAGGTGGTGACATTAATCCTAGGTGCCCTAAGTGTGTGAGGATCCATGTTGGTGAGTGCCTAAAGGGTACCAATGCATGTTTTGGTTGTGGAAAAGTAAGACACGAGATTGTTGACTGTCCTAATATGGCTAACAAGGGTAAGGGAGGTCGCCCACAAGGTTAAGTGGCTCAAAAGGGGAAAGTGCAACAAGATGCCAAAGTTTAGGGTGGTAGTCCTCGTGGTAATCGATTCTTTTCTTTGCATGCTACACAAGAAGTTTATGAGGCTCCCGATGTGGTTACTAGTATGTTAAAAGTGTTTGATCATGATCGGTATGCCTTGCTTGACCCCAATGCCAATGTCTTTTGTTACTCCTTATGTATCCATGAAATTTGATGTGCTCTAAGAAGTGTTGCTAGATTCGTATTCTATTTATACTCCTACTGGTAAGTCAATCCTAGCCAAGAAATTCTATATAAAATGTCCCACGTCAATCTTGCTCAAATGTTTCCCCTGTGATCTAGTTGAGATAGATATGACCGATTTTGATGTTATTCTTGGTAAGAAAATGCAAGTTACTGGTATTGTAATTGGGAAGAAGAGGGATATATTGACGGATTGGATTTCCCTACCAATTAACTCATTTTTCATTTGATAATCTTTAAACTTTGGGATTTCTCTTCTATTTTTGGGAATGTTTTTAACTTTTCGCAGCCTGAAAGAATGAGAATTTCAAGCTTTTCCAATCGATTACTCTTGTGGAGGATCTTTAATTTTCTACAATTCATCAGATTCAGCAAGATAAACATTCAAAGATTTCCAATAGAAAATTGATTTCTACCAAATTCTTGCATCCTTCAAGAACTAGTCTCTCAAGATTAGGCATAATTGAAAATTTTTGTGTCCGCACTAGATTCTCTGAATGTCTTAGGTTCAATTATATATCTTATTGCAATGATTTATGAACTGCTGTTGATAATACATACAAATTGGTTTTCGAATCGAAGAAAATGTTCTTAGCTTTAGAACTCTCCGTCACACCCAATAAAGAACGTCAAAATCTCTTGAAAGAAACCCTAATACCCAGTATCTCTGGTGTTAAGAGCATCTATCTTGAGGAATTTCTGGGTTTCCAATCAATTTCTATTGACATAAAATAGAGAAAAATTCAAGAATTTCCATCATTTTGAGGGTTGGAGCTGTTAACTTGAAATGAGAGCTCAACATTCAAGATGCAAGAATCAATTTCCAGGTGATATCTTTCTATTTACTATTTAATCAATTGTACCCTTCTATTTCATACCTTATATTTCTTGCATTTTACGTATTGTGTTGTGGATTCTTGTTTGTTGTGTTTCCCTTTTCATATATTTTTATATTTTTATATTTACTATATATTCTACCTTGTGAGCCTATATTCCATATTTGTTGACTTTTACCATACATTTGCAGAGTTTATTCTATCGTTTATTCATTTTGAGATTTGTAATTGGTTGTTTGATTACTATTAAGTATACTATATATTTATTATTTTGTATTATACAGGTTGTTGTTTGTATTATTGTTTATTGCTTGTTGTGTTGACTTTGTATTATTGTTTATTGCTTGTTGTGTTGACTTGTATCATATATTCCTAGATTTATCATATTTCTATATTCACCATTTACTATATTTGTTTATTGATTTGTATCTTATTGATATTTGTAGCCTAGTGAGTTATTATTTCTTAGTTTAGTGGAGTTAGGATCTAGTGGTAGGTTAGGGTCATATCGTCAGTTGGGGTCAGAGGTAAGGGGTAGGGTGGTAAGAGAGGCATGATTCTATCTAAGTTAAGGATAGGGTCGTGGAATATAGGATCACTTACAGGAAAATCCATAGAGCTAGTGAAAGTGCCTTAAGAGGAGACATATTAATATAGTGTGTTTTCAGGAGACTAGATGGGTAGGGAAAAAACCTTAGGATGTAAACGGGTTGAAGTTATGCTACTCAGATGGTTCTAGGGATAGAAATGGTGTAGGTATACTAGTAGGCGAGGACCTTAGGGAGTATGTGGTGGAGGTTAGGAGGTTTAATGATAAGATGTTGTCTATTAAACTTGTGGTTGGTAGGCATGTGGTGAATGTAATTAGTGTCTATGTTCCTCAAGTGGGTCTGGATGAGGAAGTCAAAAGGCTCTTTTTGGAAGATTTGGATGAGATTGTGAGAGTCATACCAGAGGCAGAAAAACTCTTTATTGGGGGAGACTTTAATGGGCATATTGGTGCAACCACTAGCGGGTCTGAAGATGTCCATGGAGGCTTTGGTTTTGGGGAGAGAAATGAATGTGGGACATCTCTCCTGGATTTTCCCAAAGCCTTTGAGTTAGTTATTGCTAACTCATGTTTCCTGAAGAGGGAAAATCACTTGATTACCTTTCATAGTATGGTAGCTAAGACTCAGATTGATTACTTACTTCTCCGGAAGGGAGATAGAAGCCTTTGTAAGAATTGCAAGTTTATTCCAAGTGAAAATATTTCCACTCAACATAGACTTCTAGTGATTGATTTAGATATTAAGAGAGAAAACAAGAGGAAGGTTATTAATGCCCAACCGAGGATTAGATGGGGAGGCCTCACTCCTGCTCTTTTACGAGAGATAGAAGAAAAATTGAGTAATTTAAAGGCTTGGAGTAGTGGAGGATGTGTGAAACATATGTAGGACAATACTGCTCGTTGCATTAGAAAAGTAGCTACCACAGTATTAGGGGTTTTGACAGGGACCTTTGGTGGACGTCAGGGCGATTGGTGGTGGACTGATGAAGTCCAAGGAAAAGTGAAAGCTAAGAATATTTCTTATACGAAGTGGTTAGAGTGTAGGGATGAGGATTATACAAAGACTTAAGAAGATCTATAAGACGGCTAACAGAAGCGAAGATGGAGGTGACAAATTCTAAGACAATAGTGTTTAAGCGTCTATATGAGGAGTTAAGGGATAAAAGCAGGGACAAGATATTGTATAGGCTTGCTAAAGAGAGGGAAAGGAAAGCCCGCGACTTGGACTAAGTGAAGTGCATCAAGGATGAAGAGGGTAAGGTTTGGTGGATGATACTTTCATTAAGCTAAGGTGGCAAGCTTACTTTCATAAACTCCTAAACGAAAAAAGAGATAGAGATATTAAGTTAGGTAAGTTGGAACACTCTGAAAGTTATCAAGATTTTGGTTATTACAGTTGGTTCAGAGTTGAGGAGGTTAGATGTATTATTAGTAGGATGAAGAGAGGGAGGGCGCTTAGACCCGATGAGATTCCAGTAGATGTTTGGAAGAATATGGTCAAGGATGGCATAGAGTGGTTGACTAGATGTCCAATGCTATTATGAAGACTGCCAAGATGCCTGATGAATGGAGGAAGAGTGCTATGGTTCCATTGTACAACAACAAGGGTGATATTCAAAACTGCAACAATTACAGGGGTATGAAGTTGTAAAGTCACACAATGAAGGTATGGGAGAGAATGGTGGAGATGAGGGTGAGAAAAGAAGTGGGTATTTCAAAGAATCAATTTGGATTCATTCCGGGGTGATCGACTACTGAAGCAATTCATCTTGTTCAGAGATTAGTAGAGAAATATAGAAAAAGAAAGAAGGACATACACATGGTGTTCATTGATCTTGAAAAGCATTGTCAAAAAGTTCATAGAGGTGAAAGGTGTTTCAGTGGTATATATTAGGGCGATAAAGGACATGTATGACAGAGAAAACACTCAGGTAAGAACGGTGGGAGAAAACTCAGAGTATTTTCCTGTTGAGATGGGACTTCATCAGGGATCTGTGTTGTGCCCTTATTTGTTTGTCTTGGTGATGGATGAGATGACGAGGTCTATTTAGGAGGAGGTTCCATGGTGTATGATATTTGCAGATGACATACTACTGATATATGAGAGTCGGACTATAGTTAATGATAAATTAGAGATTTAGAGACATTCTCTAGAATATAAAGGGTTCAAACTGAGCAGGACCAAAATAAAATACTTGGAGTGCAAATTTAGTGTTGCGAGGGATGAATCAGACATTGATGTGAGGCATTCCACTTAACTTATTCCCAAGAGAGAAAACATAAAATATCTTGGATCCATTATCCAGAGTAGTGGTGATATCAATGATGATGTCACACATCGTATTAGGGCAGTATGGATTAAATGGAGGCTTGCCTCTAGAGTACTATGCAATAAGAAGATACCACCTAAACTCAAATGTATTTTTTACAGAATAGTGGTGTCACGACCCGGATAGGGGGCCTAGTATCATTACACACATCATCGGTTCGGGAACGTAAAAGCTAAACACATAGGAAGTAGGTTCTGAGAAATTGGGGACTAGGGATTCAAGTTATGGGGACAATATGGGGGATGGGATAAGCATGCATACACTTAGCACATAGTCATTCACAATACTCATCATTCAAGTCAATATCATAACAAGGTGACATGATCATAAACCAAGCTAAATAGCATTATACAAAACATAACCAAATATCCAACATACAAGAGTATAGATTTGTCCAACAAAGCCTCTATATAGATGAGCGGGGCCTCAACAAGTTTGAGGCTCGCCCTCAAGACATGGAAAGTAAATACATAAACTAAAGTGGTAGATAGACGGTGGCTATTGCCTATTAGCAAGAGGGCTCACCACTAGAAAATCTTCAACAAGATATCAAGCGTCGTCCGGTAGAATAAAAATATCACCCTCGGTCCCTACATGGTTAGAACATGTAGACATGAATATGGATTAGCACAATTAAGCACTAAGTATGCGGGCATGCAATGCATATGACAAGTATAGTATGACCAAGCAACATATCAAGG